>OMNZ01000346.1:0-10354 GCA_900303255.1 Lesueurigobius sanzi | reverse complement strand
CCGTTCAAAAGACTTTTTTTAATGGCACCAGCTTAAAACGTCATATCATGAGTAGATATTAGGCTGACAAAAGGGCTAAAACTGGACTGAACCAGGACTGAACCAGGGCTAATACTGGATGAAACCAGGTCTACATCATTCAGGACTAGACCAGGGCTAAACTGGGACAAAAACTGACCAGAGCTAAATCAGAGTTACACCAGATGAAACCAAATGATGATGGAGATGTTTTTTTTCCCCTTCAAAAACATGTTTGTGAATCAAATTTTGTGCCACAGTCAATGAAAAAAGGGTACATCTGTTGGACAAATACTTTTTAGAGAAAGAAAATCTTATTTCTGTCGCCTTTTCTGCTTTCAAAAGAGCTGATTCGGTCATGAACGTCAGTTGCGTCACATCACTACAATGCAACTCTATGGAAGAGTCTTATAGCTGGCCAACGTCAAGCACATGTTTTTGAACACTGCCTCCACTTTAGGACACCTTTATGAGAAAACAATTAGACCTTAGTTCATATGTGCTGACAGAGAAGACATTGAATTTTGTGACAGTTTTTGTTTCATGTGGATTGGCCCAAGAATAGCAATAATAGTTACCAACCTGCCAGCACAGAATTATCACCTGCCCTCCACCTCCCTTTCAAACTATGGGCTCTGCAGAATGTTGTGATGTGTAAAAGGTAAAATCCAGCCAGTTTAGGATTGAGGCTGGTGTGGCTCTCTCGGACTGCAAAGTGCTGCTGAGTGCCACGCTATGTGTCAGCTGGCTCACTGTATATTATTCCTGTAAAGGTTTGCGTCTTAATTCATGTAACACTGTGTTATGGACAATCGTGGCAGAGTTTCACTTCTCACAGAAAGAAGAAAGCTGGGAGGTTTTTTCTTTGCTGATTTTTGCAAAAAAAAAGGTTGGAGTCATGATTTAAGTGAAGGCGGAAGTGTGACAAAGGCTGTGTGTCAGAGTAACAAATCCCAGAGGCAAAAGTCTAATTCAAGTTTATTTATTTTATTTAATTGATGGTGTTATGTTACTCAGGTGAACTCTGTGGCTAAATTACGACTAACTCTAAGGTAAAGTCAGTGTTCTTTTAGTTTATTTCTTATCCTTCACTTAATTATGGAACCTAATTATCTTCTTCTTCCTTTAACTTGATAAAATACCAGTGTATGTTTTTTATGGTCATTTTTCCTCCAGAGTTCAGCACTGTGCCTCATGCAGTCCCTTATAGCTAAGCATTACTTATTATTCTTGGGCTGTGGTTCAGATAGAGCAGCTTCTGTCATGTCCTCTTCCATGTCTGTCCAATGGAAAAGAATTGAAAATGGAAATGAACCTGTTGTCTGGCGTTTAAAAGGCTGCGTGCAGCTCGACGGGGAGCATTTACAGTTTGATACAAACCAGAAACACTTCAACTTTACGAGTTGTTGTCTTTGAATGGGCTCCAAATGATTTTGTTTGAGGAGGAAACGATTTGAAAGGAGTGTGTTTTTAAGTTAAGCAATCCAAGCACATAGTTTGGATTCTAAACAAGTAATGAAGGCCAAATCAGTTCTTCAAACAGTGCCAAGTAAAGAAGTACTTAGAAAGTCTTTTTGCACATCCCACCAGCAGGACCTGTTCTTCTTCTTCTTCTTCTTCTTCTTCTTCTTCTTCTTCTTCTTCTTCTTCTTCTTCTTCTTCTTCTTCTTCTTCTTGTTCTTCTTCTTCTTCTTCTTCTTCTTGTGATTATTGGGAGGAGATTTTATGATTCTCAAAATGAAGGGGAAAAAAAATACAGAGAATTTCGCTCGCACACTTTCCGTTACGGACAAGGTTATCCTGGGAAGTAAGCCTTCACCTTGACTTGGACATGCAAAGATGGACCAGATCGGCTCTGTGCACATTGGATTACTTAACCCGCCGCTGACGTTGTGTTTTTTGGGTGGATTTAACATTGGATGCTGTTACTTCAGTCTGTACCGGTGACTGTGCTCCGTTTGGACACACTCAACGACTCACGAGACATGAATTCATAGGACTAGCCGACCGTGACCTTTTATAATCGTAACCAAATCAACATCCCAGGCACATTTGTCCTAATTTAATCAATGCCTTGTTTACTACCTGGCCTAGGGACAACAAAAAAACATATGCTGTAATTACATCCTAGGAGAACGAAAACAGAAAGAGATCCCAAATCAAAATAATAGAATAGCAAAAATCATTACTGTAGAACCTGCAAAAGCCGCCTACAAGGACACCACAGCCACAGCAAGGGCAGAACACTATAATCAGAAATATTGATGGCACCGTTGTGTGAAATGATCAAGTAGTTCTGCTTAAATGGAGCGTGAAATTAGAAAGACGGAAATGATCGCACACAGACAGATGATTTCAAGGAAACCAGTGATTTGTTGGACAGAGAGGAAGCAGCTGTAGCGTATGGAGGACTAAAACTGCCAAAATAATAAATGAATAAATAAATGTCCATATCGGCAAATAATTATTACGATGTCACTACAAATGCTGAGATGTAAAAACTAATAATTATTATTAAGAGCCTGTTTTGTGCTCAAAACAAAAAATAAAGCCGTATTATTAGTAAAAATAAAACAGAAAAGAAATGAAAAATAAATGAATGAATTAAGGAATTAAGGAATAAATAGATAAATGCAGACAGAAAATAATAATGAGGCTTTATTTTTTGTTTTGAACACAAAACAGGCTCTTAATAATAATTTTTAGTGTTTAAATCTCAGCATTTGTAGTGATATCTTAATAATTATTTGCCAATATGGACATTTATTTATTTATTATTTTGGCAGTTTTAGTCCTCCATAGTAGTGGCCACAAACGCTCTCTGATGAGTAAACTGCTGAGCGGCGCACGTCCAGAGAAAGTTATGTAATTTGCGAGGAAAGAATGTGTAGGGTCCAAAGGAAACGGGGAAGGAGGAAAGAGAGAGTTGAGTCTGAGGACGGGGAGGGATTGGGCACCGGAGAGGAGCAGGGAGAGGGGCAGGTCCCACGCCAGAGCCATCCTAATGCAGGTATAAAGGAGCTCTGCAGAGTCCGGGCTGCCCTTCTGTCGACCTGCACCCCAGAGGACGGGCTCAGCCACCTGTTATGTAAGTGAAGGATCCTTGCTGATGTTGGGAATATACTATAGAGCGAGTGTCATTGCTTTGTGGATATTTAAAGGAACTTGTAAATTGTTGCGCAAAACTATGATGTAATTGCTGCAGCTCTGTCAGTGTGAGGAGTAATTGTTTTCTTTGGTGTGTTGTAATGGCTTTATGTGATGATTGCAATGACTGATATGACTGTTTAGATTGTGTTTCAAGGCATTAAGTGCAGAAAGTTAAAATATTTTGCATAATTATATAGGCTTTTAAAAAAATTGTTGGAAATGATTGATGATTTCATGTATAAAGGCTTATCTACAAAGTTAAGTTGTAGGCTGTATCTGTACATTTTCAAGGCCCTTGGCAGCAGCAAAGGTCTACTTTCTGGATTGAATCTTGAAATTTTGTAAATTTTTACACATTGGCATGTTATCTTTGTACTCTACACTTGTATCTTAAAAAAAAAGAAACAAAACTTGCAACTTTTCAATGCTAAACAGACCAGTCCCTTTGCCTTATTAATATTGCGTGGCTAATAATATGTTAATGACTAATAAGAAGCTTGTGCGTAGTTGTGTAATTTGTGCAGTTACAGCGTTGTAAACATGCGGTTGCTATCTGTGTACTTCAGACCTGGGGCCACCCTGATAAGACCTGATTTGAACACGACCCAGCGGCTCACCACCAGCAACAATGACGGCCCTCAACGCTCCGCGGGACAAGTAGGCGTTCGTTTCTGGCTTTTTCCAACCTGTTTCCATAAATCCACCTTTACATCCTTTATTTTACGCGCAGGTACAACGCGGTATGGCTCATCTTCTTCATCCTCGGCTTGGGAACGCTCCTGCCATGGAATTTCTTCATGACGGCGTCCACAGTGAGTAAAGCCTTGTTTCGGTTACCTTAATCAGATTTAGGCCGTTAAAGGCAAAAGAAGTCAAAAGATAATCCCCACACAGCGGCATGTTGATGCAGGGGCAACAATGGTGCTTCTGCAGGCGGTGGTCACTTGATTAAAAAGGTTGTGCCCCCGACTGGAAGGTCACCCTCATCTCCGACGCGCTGTTTGTTTTGGTTTCCTGAACCCACCTGGTCCTGCTCAGATAGCTGACCTGAGTGACCCCGAGCAGGAGGGGGACGCCAACCTCTAGTCCCTGGCCATTGTTTTAGAGCTTTGAGGGGATACATTGTGTTTGGATGAGAGATTTGGAAGCTGACCTTCTCTTAAGGCTATTTTGTCAGTACTCTAATTACTTAAACATGCTTTAAAATGTTTATCGCTGCAAATATGACTTTTCTTACAGTTTCAATTTCACTTGGGAATTTCAAATCAAGCCTCATCCCTGCAGTGCATAGTTAAAGCAAGTTTATATTTCAGTTGTGTTTTCCATCAAAAAATAGTAATACTGTATTTTATACTGTATATTTTATGGGCTTAAATGAATGATCCAACATGATAAATGAATACATGTTAAAGGGTTTATATACCACTTTCCTAGCTCCACTTTCCTAGCTCCACTTTCCTAGCTCCACTGTTTACTGAATCTATATTGTGTTTCACTTTGAACTATTGACAACATTTCACTTTCTACAGTATGTTACTCTGCCTTGTGCCTTATCAGGGTAGAGTCAATTTACTCTTTTTACTTGTGGTCTGCCTCTAACAATGATTTGTATTTGAATCAATCATCCAAAGTATACATTTCAGTGCAATTAGCAAATTGCAAAGGCTGCAATTACTGAAGCAATGTGCTTTGAAAACAATAAAATGATATGTATACAATGGGATTTATGGGGGATTTATGCTAACTTAGCCTTTTAGACACAAATATTCAACGCAACTTTACACCGCCTCCCAGAGGCCAAGAACAACATGGCTGGGCTCATTTTAAAGCCTGAACCCTCCTCTTCCGAATGCAAAAAACGTAAGTCTCTACGACATTTCGTCGCTGAAATATTTGCTAAAGTCATCGGCGACATGCGCAGTAAAAGGATTGATTTATGTTTTTTTTTAATCGATGTCAGGCTATTCAAAGAAAAATCTATTTTTTAAACCCAGCCCTAGCAGGCGGCGTCAAAAAGATAATTGTTTTGAATAAACCACAAAAGTGCAGAAAAAAACACTATTATACCATATTTTGAGAGATTATACATCAGGTATATTTAATTTGTATCTGTAGCTTTTAGTTGATTTCTTGACATTGGAGATATACTCCATATTGTTAACGCGTATATCTTCCAAATAACAATGTCGATATTATCTTTTCGACGATATATTACCCACCTCTAATGTCAAACGTTAGCAAGTTCATGTAATTTGTTTTTTTCGTGTCACTCGCCAGTACTTCACCAGTCGGCTGAAGGAGTCAGCGATCACCGCCTTCAACCAAAGTGGGAACGGGACAGCGGACGGCAGCGACACCAGGAGCGTCCTGGAATCTAAGTTTAACAATGTGATGACGCTGTGTGCCATGGTGCCCCTGCTCATCTTCACTTGCCTCAACTCCTTCATCCACCAGAGGTATTCACACAAACTTCAGGAGCCCATGATGCACGAAACGGGCTTTTTAACCATATTACAGCATAAGGTTCCTTTCCTTTCGTGACATCTTGTTTTTGTTTTACCTCATTCTGATCATTTTAGTGCTCAAATTGCCTCCATATAAACCATACTACTGAATGGCTGAATGGCTTTAAAAACGTGGAATAGCGTGTTAACGGGTTCAAGTGTTTTATCCGTCCTGACTAAAGTGTAATGTTTGATATTTAATTAGATTGGAGATTTTAGATGAGATAGCTTCCTACAATCACATCTCTCTATCAGTTTGGGGCCAGATTTCTAGCCTGTTTGTGTTTCTGGGTCGCCCTATAAGACACACAGAACATGATCTTGTTATGAGAAAAGTCTGAATGCCCCCAGTATATTTGCTTTAATTAGAATGGGATTGAGAGAGATCTGGGCTGGAAACCGGGCTCGGATAGGCTCTTCCCTTTAGAAACACACCTAAGAATGCTGTTTGTGCCCCTTTCGCCGGCTCATATCTAGAAAATCTACTTTATCTATAGGTTTCAACACGCTCTGCTGTATCGCATTCATTTAAACCTCACTTGTACATCCTTAGAGGTGCATTATGTAACTTTTTTGTGTGAAAATAACTTGATATTACTGCGCATTTGACCTTTTAGTCACCCAGTGGTTGTTTGGGTGCAGCACTTTCCATCACAGCGACGCTCCAGGATCAATTGCCAGTTTCTGAATTAGCTTGGTTGCCATGCTTTCGGGTTGCATTTTTCAGTTAGAAGAACATGGATGGTTGGACAAATTCCTGCTAAAGCTGCTTTAGAAAAAGGAAAGGAATGTACCTCACAAAAACTTACCTCACCATCACGGCTCTAATGTGAGGTCCGTTTTTGTGCTGTATATTACTTTTCTTTACTACCGTTCACATTATTAGCGGCGCTTTAATCAGGGCCAGCCCAAGCATCCATGGGGCCCTAAGCGGAATAGTATCATGGGGCCCCTGCAACTTCAATTTAATTTTGAATAGATATATATATTCCTATAAATGAGACACAGCCTCAACTGAACTCTGTTTGTAAATGGAAGTAGACTACGCTGCAAAAATAAATCTAGAAGTGAGTAAAATGTTCTTTTAACTGTTGTATTTGCCATTGATTTGAGAAACTAGTTTCAAGCTTTTTACTCTTAAATTAAGAAAAAAAAAAGAATCGAATCACACTCAAGATTAGACAAAAACAATATTAGTTTATTTGAAATAAGAATGATTACTCAAATTGAGGGCAAATTAACAAATTGTTATGAAATTCTACTTATTTCTAGATTTCCTTTTGCAGTATACTATTTGGAGAAGTGTATGAGGCACACAATTTTATGCACTATTGGGGGCCCCCTGATGGTCTCGGCACCCTAAACTGCTGCATAGTCTGCTTAATAGGCTGAGCTGGCCTTGGCCTGAATGCAAAACCAAGCAGCGTTAGCAGGAATTTGTCCTACCGTCCGTGATCTAACTGGAAATTGCAGTTGGAAACTATGGCAACCAAGGTAATTCAGAAATTGGCATTTAGAGTTTTGCGGCAGAAACGGACCCGAAACCCTGAAAAACAATTGATCCTGGAGCCCGACAGAAGCCGCTGTGATGGGAATGAAAGGTGCCAACCCACATCCATACAGCCACTGGGTCACTAAAGGTCAAATATGCAAGATTATCAAGTTTTTTTTCACATGAAAAGTTACATTATGCACCTGTGTATTAGTGAAAGTAAATTTTATAATGACTATATGTATATTTTGTAGTTTTGCTATCAAACAGTATCATCACTACATTGTTGGACTGGATGAAAGTAAAAGTATCCTAAGTTTTAGTTGGAAAGGTTATATTGTTGCTGTATCTTCATTGTCCCCCCCTGCTAAGCTGAATATAAACACTGTAGCTGTACTTCTGATCAGAAAAATCAGATCGGTGACAGAATTAGTTACTTTTGTTCATGTAGTTTCTTTAAGTCATACAATTTCTTCTTTAAAACGTGCTAACCCATGTTCAGTTTTCTAGTTGGACTAGAAGCACGTAATAAAAAACTTTTATTTGATGTCGAACAATTGAATTAAAGGCCCCAGACCGACGGCAGATCATGACATTACTGCTCATGTGTTTCGTTAATCATAAATGTTCTGTCCTTGTTCCCAGAGTGCCTCAGAAGTTCAGGATTTCGGGGAGTCTGGCCGTCATCTTTGTGGTCTTCCTGATCACCGCCATCCTGGTGAAGGTCAACATGGAGCCCATGACTTTCTTCAGCGTCACTATGATCAAAATCGTCATCATCAACTGTGAGTGGACCATCGTGTGATGTCTGTAGTAGGTTTAAATAGAATATTGGAGAAAAGGAAATCAGAATCAACACATTCTACTCTTTAGTTGTGCAAAAACAGATCTCAGATTAGGGCTGAAACAACTAATCGATTAATCGTCAACTAATCGATTATTGAAATAGTTGCCAACTATTTTAGTAATCGATTAATCTTTTCTGGGATATACAGACTCAGAAAGAGGACTCTCTCGCTCTCACTTTTACAATCCCAGAGTGAATTTTAGAGGTTCTTAGCTTTCAAATGAGGAATGACATGTGGAACTTGTACAAAGAGCATCCTACAAACATTAGCTTTAACTTTACTCCATCAAGACGTCCTCAAACGGAGTCACTTTAGCTTCATGTGCAAAAAGCTTTTAACAATTACACTTTCCATGCACCTTTGTGCGCCAACCGATTAATCGATTAATCGTCTAAATAATCGGCCGATTAATCGATTACCTAAATAATCGTTAGTGACAGCCCTATCTCAGATTAAGATAAACATTAACCCACAAATTGACTACGATAATAACAACAAAATTCACTGTTTGTCAGCTATACTTGTGTGGAGATGTGTCTTTGTCTGGAAGTGTGAAAAGCAGTGGGAGGATACTTCAGAGCTGCTATTTCCACAAAAATGAACATTATTACAGACCCATGCGGACACAGGCAGAAACACATTTCCTTGTATCACTTGATGTACTTGAGAACAGAGCGCTCCCGCCGGGTGTGTTTGTTTGGACTGAGGGGACGCGGCGGGAATAAGCTTACCCCCTCCCCACCTCCTTTGGGCCCGGTCTAGACCTTCTGATCCTCACGGGAAGGGAAGCTCGGTGATGTGTGCTGAGAGGCAGAAGACACGGCGACCTTGAAGCTTTGATACTGACGTCCACACATTCCAAAGTGGATCTCGGCTCAAAGCTAAAGCAACACAGCAACATTTCACCCTGAACAAGATACAAAGGGTACAAAAAACCCATCTAGTTTTCTCTAGTTTGCACCATTGCGGGACAGGAATACTCAAGCGTCCAGGGGGATAAGAAGTCAGCTACCAGGAGTTTTGCCTGGTAGCTGTTAGCAATCTCCAACATCTGGGGTCAAATACACACTAATAATATCAGTGTATTATGTCAGCACTATGTCAGTGTTTACGTGAAAAGTGACATAGTGCTCCTTCAAAGTCAGGTGGTGAGGGGAATTGTTATTGTCCCCGTTGGGAAATTTATCGTCGTGCAGTAAGGAGCAGTGGACCCATCTCCAGATCTTGAGCCAGGCTAATGGACAGAATCACCTGGCCGGAGGATTAACGCATTGTATGTTTTGGGGTGATGGGGGAAACCGGAGAAACTAGTCCATCATCTAAATCAGGGGTCTCCAACCTTTTTTACCCTGTGAGCTACTTTTGCGTAACAAAAATGTCAGTGAGCTACTTATGCTTCAAAGAAACACGTGTAACTTGGACCGTCAAGATGATCATTCAGCACAATAGAATAATGACTGTAGTTTCCGCTTTACACTTTGCTATGTTCACCTAAATGTTTGGAGATGCTTTGTTCAGAACACAAAATGTATCTAAAATTTGACTCATCAAGAGTATGTAGAAATGTATAAAGCCTTTGGCGAGCTACTTGGAAAGGGCAGAAAGAGCTACTGGTTGGAGATGCCAGATCTAAATCAAGATTTGTTCAGCTGTATCGATTGAATGTTTCGGATTCGGTAAATCATTGCACATTGTTTAATGATGTGAACAGTCACTTGGCAGAGTTTTTATTTTCTAACACCAACGCTTGAGCCTGGCAAACTAAAATATCAGTGTCTGTGTTGTTAAATTGAGCAACAATATGTTTAACAGAATGTGAGAATAATCTTTTATTTACATTGTAGTCAGTTAGACATTGTGTAACAAATTAGTTTGGCAGCCTTGGCAAATCACAAACCTGTTACAGCAAACAAAACAAATAGTAACAAAAATAGTTGTGTTTGTGACTGTGTGACTGGTGCAGCGTCGGTGACATGACACGTCGGCGTCTGTGTTTGCTTTTAACAAATGTCTGCCGTGGACCTTTAAACATCACTTTGCTTCAGAATGTGCCACAGTCATTGACACACAGCTGAGTGTTTGCTTTAAAAGAAACTGTTCAGGAATGTGAAGTCTCAGAATGAATGTGTGTCGATTTTAGACATTCTTTATCTCCTCTAATCCGTTGTTTTAACCCCTTAAACCCCAGCGTGCCAAATTTGGGTCCTGTAGGGTATAAGCGGTTAAAGCTGTTTTGGTTGACAGTCCATTCAGTTGCAAATGAATCAAAGTCAAAAATGACGAAAAAATACAAAAGAATAATGAAAAATTATGATTTTTTTTTTACAAAAAGTGCGAAAAAA
>OMNZ01000343.1:424-14010 GCA_900303255.1 Lesueurigobius sanzi | reverse complement strand
TTGGAAAATCTGGTCAACCTAGATCTTAGTCCAAAGATCGTCATCAGCTTAACAATCTTGGATGATCGAAGATCGAAACGTCCTACACTTCAACTACAGAGTACAGATGAAGACTGAAGAATTTTTGCCTGCGATGAACAACTCCTGTACGACTGAGAACCTACACAAATCCTTTTCTATCATGTTGTTACAGGTCATCAAACAGCTGATGAAAAAAGAATTCACCCTGGAGTTTTCCAGAGATAGGAAGTCCATGTCCGTGTATTGCGCCCCTGCCAAGTCTGCTAAAGCCCCGGTCGGAAACAAGATGTTTGTCAAAGTAAGTTTACGTAACATCCACATAAATAAATGATGATGTGTGGTATGTTGGCGTTGATTGTGCGATGGCCGTTGCCAGGGTGCACCAGAGGGTGTCATCGAGCGCTGTTCCTACGTCCGCGTGGGCACTAACCGTGTGCCACTGACTGGCCCAGTCAAAGACCACATCATGTCCGTCATCAAAGAGTGGGGCACAGGGCGGGACACGCTGCGCTGCCTGGCTCTGGCCACCAGCGACACGCCTCCCATGAAGGAGGATATGATCCTGGAGGACTCCACAAAGTTCGCCGACTACGAGGTGAGCAATGCTAAACTTTTTTCTCAGCGCAGTCAAAGTTAGATAAATGAAAATCTGAATTTAGTTGAAATAGGATTATTGTTAACCCTTTAACCGCCAAAGTTGCCAAAATGCACCCAGTGTTATTTTGTTTGCGTTACTTTGGCGCCTGCCATTAGGTCAAGAGCGATCTGAACAAACAAGACATTATAAAAAAAAAAAAAATAACAATGGATATCAGAAATAAAGTGGGTGAACGTTTAGGTCTAACTTGGAGATGTGAGAGGAACTGGTAAAACATTTATCTGTTGTTCTCTATGGCTAAAATACATTTGGCGGTTAAAGGGTTAATATCTTAATTTAAAAAGGTGCATTGTGGAATTATATGCAAAAATAAAGTTGATTTTAGTGTGTATTTGACCTTTAGTATGGTGCCTTTACTTTCCATCACAGTGGCTTTTAAAGAACAACTAACCCCTCTACCAAAGCCTAACTCCACCCACATTTATTTTTTGAAAACTGCGCCAAAAGGACGCTTTGAGGTTATGCTTGCTCCAGGAGAAGCTAAATGTTACTCAATATGGACATGCTATATGTCTTTTAAAAGCCCTTCATGAGCCCCCTTTCAGTGGCTGGATTTGTTTTTCAGATGTGTTAAGTCTCCAAGCATAAAACACATAGAATCGCCATTAGCAGCTGGTTAGCAACATTAGCCTGCTGTTGTTATAGTGTTAGCGGCTGGGCCCACACCGGCAGGGCTGCTGACTTCACATCAGCTTTGGAACGTCATGTCTGCTATTGAACCAATAAGTTGACAGACTCCAAAATTCAAATGGCATATAGTTTTAACCTCAAGAGGGCGCCACACAGATGGTTTTAAGCACAAAAGTTAGATTTCTACAAATGTGCACTAAAATGTCAAAGTAATTATGGAGACATGTAGGCAACACTATTAGACACCCATTTATACAGTTAATCAGCAAAAAAAAGTTGGTTTGGTGTTTAGTTGTTCTTTAAGTATGAGGCTCCAGGATAAAACATTTCTGGTTTTCTCTGCTGATGGAACCATTCCCATAGAAACGCAGTGAAAACCTACAAGGCAGTCGCCCTAAAAAAATATATCCTGGAGTGTGATAAAGGCCACTGTGATGGAAAGTAATAGACACCATCTAACCACCCTTACAGCCAATGGTTGTAAGGGTATTTTCCCATAAAAACTTCCACAATGCACATTTAAATGAAGAAAACTTGACCCACTGACAGATTTCTTTAATCCAGTTACTCAAACCAAGGGCAAATTTACTAATTTCAAGAAAATTTGACTTAATTCTGGATTACTAGTGGGAAGTTTATGCCATTTTAAATGTTCATCTATTATTATATCAGAATTATTATGTATGCTACACCAGGTATTTTTGGTTGCCACTGGGCTAACATTGAAAACAAACCAAAGCCAAGTGTATTCTTTGCAGACCGAGCTGACCTTTGTAGGCTGTGTTGGCATGCTTGATCCCCCACGGAAAGAGGTCATGGGCTCCATTGAGCTGTGCAGAGCAGCTGGCATTAGAGTCATCATGATCACTGGTCAGTATACTCAGAAGATCTCTTCCTCTTAAATGTAATCCATCATAAACTGAATAAACTGCTCTGCTCTCAGGTGACAACAAGGGCACAGCTGTGGCCATCTGCCGGCGCATCGGGATCTTCTCTGAAGACGAGGATGTCACTGGTAGAGCCTACACTGGCCGCGAGTTTGACGACCTGCCGTCTTATGAGCAGAAGAGCGCGGTCAGAAAGGCCTGCTGCTTCGCTAGAGTCGAGCCTTCCCATAAGTCCAAGATTGTTGAGTTTCTGCAAGGCTTTGATGAGATTACTGCCATGGTGTGGAGCAGACCTAAACAATATTAACAGTATTGCTAATATAACGTTATTAACACTTTGTTTCTTATTGAGACTGGTGATGGAGTGAACGATGCCCCTGCCTTGAAAAAGGCTGAGATTGGCATTGCCATGGGCTCTGGCACTGCCGTTGCCAAGTCTGCCTCTGAGATGGTCCTGGCTGACGACAACTTCTCTTCCATTGTGTCTGCTGTTGAGGAGGGCAGAGCCATTTACAACAACATGAAGCAGTTCATCCGCTACCTCATCTCCTCGAACGTCGGTGAGGTCGTCTGGTGAGTACCAAGTCTGTAACTAGTGACTAAATGTCACAGAGTTTAGTAACGAATAAATGTTTTTAGTATCTTCCTGACGGCTGCCTTGGGCCTGCCGGAGGCGCTGATCCCAGTGCAGCTGCTGTGGGTGAACCTTGTGACTGATGGACTTCCTGCCACAGCTCTGGGCTTCAACCCTCCAGACCTGGACATCATGGGCAAAGCTCCACGCTCCCCCAAAGAGCCCCTCATCTCTGGGTGGCTCTTCTTCAGATACTTGGCCATTGGAGGTACAAAAGGAGATACCAATTAAATTATAATAATTCATCAAAGATTAACACTACCCCGTTTGTATCAGGTTATGTTGGAGCTGCGACTGTGGCTGCTGCTGCCTGGTGGTTCATCTACGATGAGGAAGGCCCTATGGTCACCTTCCACCAGCTGGTCAGCATTTCTTACATCATCATTTATTATTATATACATTTATTTATTATTATACATTAATGTCACTTTGAATTACATCTCCTTTTCTGTTTGTTCCTCTCAGTCCCACTTCATGCAGTGCAGTGAGGATAATGAAGACTTTGCCAACATTCACTGTCATGTCTTTGAGGCCGCTCCTCCCATGACCATGGCCTTGTCGGTGCTGGTGACCATCGAGATGTGCAACGCTCTCAACAGGTGAAAATAAAATTGCCACTTCACTGATATAGTGCAAGTATAATTTATAAGCAAGGTTTGACAAATGAAGAGACATTTCCTGATACAGACGGATGAGGTTTCGTGATGAACCAAATCACTTCTTCAAAAGTGATTTGCCCAAAGTTGGTAACTGTTTCCACAAGATTTCAAAGTGGCTGGTGACACATAGCAGGGCACAGGTCTAAGATTGCTCACAGCTACCAGGACAACTCTTTCTTTGGTTCTCGAGAAGTCATTTTGTTAGTCATAAAACGTTGGCCGTTTGTATCAAGAAATATCCATCTGTCACAATTTATCAGACTTTGTTTATTTATTTACCAACATGTCTGAGAATTCCTGCTTAAGTTAATACACTACCTACAATAGGGGCTAAATTCAGGTTTGCGAGATGCTGTTCTTTAACATTGGCCTTCACTTTTGAGATAAAAACTTTCCACCAGTCCGTCAGTAGCATACTGTATTTATTTATTTGAACGAGACACTGCTGGAAATAATGGGACAGTTAGAACTGCGAACTCTGGGGAATTCACTCCGAGTCACTCCATCATCAAACTAAATAATTTCTAGAAAAACATGAGAACCTGACACACCTTAGTGCAGGGGTAAGCAACGGCAGACCTGGAGGCAAAATCTGGCCCTCTGGCTTTGAACCTTTGGCCCCTAAGATGATTATGGAAGATATTATTACTCTAAAAATGCTGAAACTACAGTGCTTAAAATAAAAAGTCCCCTCCGACCCGCCTGTTAGGTCATATATGATGGACAACATTGGGATTTGGAAAAAGTGGGCCTTTACTTTTTGCCACAATTAAGTGGTTTGGCCCTTGAACTTTTGACGAGGAAGAAAATCGTCCCGCCACAAAGCAAACTTGCCTACCTACCTCTGCTTTAGGGCAATACAACAAAAGACTTAGACATTTGTACATATAACATACAGGACAGTGTTTTGCTCTCACTAACCTGACCTCGTCCTTGGCCACAGCCTGTCGGAGAACCAGTCGCTTGTGCGTATGCCTCCCTGGAGTAACTGCTGGCTCGTGGGCGCCATGACACTCTCCATGTCTCTGCACTTCATGATCATCTATGTGGACCCACTGCCTGTAAGTCTCCAGGAGTTACCTGCTCTCAATAGGAAAGGCTTCCCCAGTGGTGAGATCTGTCAGAATTTGAAGTATAGGATTGACAAGTTTTCTTTGTCCTCAGCTGATCTTTAAGCTCACCCATCTGAATGTGGAGCAGTGGTTAATGGTGCTGAAGCTG
This sequence comes from Lesueurigobius sanzi, assembly GCA_900303255.1. Classification (NCBI taxonomy): domain Eukaryota; kingdom Metazoa; phylum Chordata; class Actinopteri; order Gobiiformes; family Gobiidae; genus Lesueurigobius; species Lesueurigobius sanzi. The sequence continues at coordinate 9,300 of OMNZ01000343.1, read as the reverse complement.
TCCTTCCCAGTTATTCTTATAGACGAGCTTCTCAAGTTTGTGGCTCGCACTTATCTTGAAGGTAAGTCAAAAATGGGTGGGTGTATAGATGTGTGATTTTTCATTTATAATTAGGAGAGATTGAAGATAAATATGTCTTTGTTAGAATTAGGCTAGTTCTCTACCAACTACTGGAAACTGAATCACAGTAAACAACGCAGTACTTCCTCTCAGAGCCATTTAAATCACTTGAATGGCCGAGTTTGGACTGTGAACCCCACTCTGGGCCCCGCTGGACCAAACAGAAAGGCCTTGAGAGACTCTAACTGACAAGAGTAATTTTAGTTGTGACACAAGAAGTATGTGTGCAGTGTGTACAGGGAGCAACTGTTCTGTCTTCTGTCTGCTCACTGACTGGACGTTCTTTTCACACATGTGAAACCACAGTTTAGCACAGCCCCTTCTCCTCATCCAGTCACATGTAAAATGAAGGTACTTTCTGAAGCTGCACCCAAAGCTCTGCTTCATGTGCTTCATGTGCACACGCTTTTGAAGAGGCCATGAATACTTTGCCTGCACCAAAAGAGCATGGGTCTGATCTCCCTAAAGAAGCTGATGAGCTTGTGCTGTTTGTAGCAGTGGCTCAAAGCAAGTTTGTTGCAACGCTATCTTCAGTTTAGATCAGTTTATTTTTTATTGCAAATAGGGATGTTCAGAGTTTGATGAATCCATACAGCAGGACATTTCTTGACCAAATCAGCTCGTTTCAGGACTAAAGTTTGTCCCACCATTTTAAAACTCTTGTTTAAAGACACTATACCCTTCACTATGAAAACATAATGTCCTTGTAATTGTGAAAGATTTTTATCAATCATAACATAGCCGGCTAGTTTTTGCTACTGTGACCCTGAAAGGTATTCATAAACTCATCCCTGTGAAGAATTGGGGTGTTAAATTGTGTTAGGAAAGACTTGGGGATATTCATTGTGTCTACTAATTAAACAGACTTGTGAGTTTCTTTTATTCAGATAATCCATTTATATTTGTAACGCCCAATATCACAACAGGAGTCATCTCAAAGGTCGGTATGGACAAAAACAAATAATAACAATATCAGACCAAGAATGATCAAAATAAGTCACGCACAAATTAAATGCCACAACCAGATGTAATGTCTGGTAAATAAGTAAATCAGACATAACAAGCTTAGAGTATCCCACATCCTTAGACCTTCCTCCACGGCGAGGAACAACCCTTAAAACCACATGGGAGAAAATTAGGAAACCTCGAGGGGAACCATTTTGGGGAGGGATCCACCCCTAGGGACGGATAGGGGTGGATCACTGGGATTAGAAATGTTGTTTCTTTACCTTGACATGTTTCAGCTGCTAACTCATCATCATCATCATACTTCTGATGATGGCTCGCAGTTAGCCGCTGAAACACGTCGAGGTAAAGAAACAACATTTCTAATGAATAACTGAATAAAAGAAACTCACAAGACTGTGTTAGGAAAGAGTTTGGACAACAGTTGCTTCCGCTTTCATTGTTTTAAACAAAAAAGATCTGGGCCTTTACACCTAAATTTGGGCAGTGTTCCCAAGTGACTGTGTAATTTTAACACCTGTGCACTGGGTCACTGCTCATTTTTCATTCTGATGGGAAGCCTGTCAAATCGTCAGTTGTTTTCATCTCGAAATGCTCAGCTGTATTGATACATTGAACTCTTGAGTATTTGTCTACCTGGATGTTTGAACATTCTTGTGAAATCAAACAGAAATATTTCCATATTTGCCACGTCTGCTTCGTTGCTTTCACAGCAAATCAAACAATCCTGTCGCCTGAACACCTTTGAAACGAGTCTGTTTTGTTCAATTAGGAAAAGTGTAAAGCGGTGCCAAGGAGAAGCTGTCAGCAGCTGGCACCAAAGAGGAAGGCTCCGCGCTCCGAGTGTGAGAGTGACGTCACTTGAGCAGCGTGCCCTCAGCCTGTGCCATCTCAACACACCAACATCATGGCAAGATATTTTTCTGTGTATTTACTAAAATGAATATATAGCTAGCCGTAAAATATGATTCTGTTCTTAAAGAATAAAGATATATATTGAAGAAACTGCCAACTCCGTTTGTCAGTATTGCATTTTGTTTAGTGAATGTATCTTAATATTTCTCACATCTCATGGACTTACTTGTAATGCAAAAACAGGGACAATCAGTGTTTCCTAATAATACTATGAAACTATGACTATGGTGCCCACCCCCAAACGTCAAATCTCTCCCATCAGTCTAAAAATAAGCTACACAATCTATGCAATACGGTTTATTTGACACCAAAACCTGGGTAAAAATCTGAACATGAAGAGGTTTTGTGCCTCCGTAGTCTCATCGGTTGCATTGGGAAACACTGGGGACAATGTGCTCAGCTAAAACCAGCAAACTTTGGTCTGACAGTGTTTACATGAAGACTTTTACAGCTGTGATGAACCTCTTCTTCTTCTTCTTCTTCTTCTTCTGCTGTTTGTGCTTAAACTCACGCTGTCTGTAAGTAGTAGTCGATTGCAAATATGAATGCATTCTCCACTTCTTAAGTTTGGTTTGGAATTGTGTAGAACATGGCTAGACCCGGATATGTACATATATGAAGTTGAGTTTCTAATTGTTGTTGCACAAATGCTACAGACACAACAATAAATAAAGATGGAGCAAGTGAGCATGTATGTTTATTTTATCAGTATTTTTCTACAGTTTTTCTGTTTTATCGAGATCACACAGAGTTAAAAACATAATTCATCCTGATGCAATGTCCAAGATGGATTCGATCTAAAAATGGCAATTGTTAAACTCACACAATTCTTTGGGTTTTAAAGGGAGACACCGCAGGCAAAACTCGTGTTAAATTTTATATTTTTGCTCTTTCACCTGGATACAAAGACGAATACACGGCAAAAGTCAAGACATAAGAAAAATATTCTTGAAAAAAAAGTACATTTGCACTGGATTTGAGTAACTATTTACAAGATTAGGTTTTTTTTCACTAAGGAAATAAAGATCTCATCCCATTTAATATTAGATAAAAAATGTTTTTAAAAATCTTAGTTGAAAGAAGATTGATGAAATTATCCTAAGCAAAAATTCTTCAGTCTTCATCTGTACTCTGTAGTTGAAGTGTAGGACGGAAGAATCTTTGCCTACGATGGACAACTCCTGTACGACCGAGAGCCTACACAGATTGATGAAATTAGTTACTCAAATCCTGGGCGACTTTATTTCTTTGAAGACAATTTTACTCATTCTGGATTACCTTTGGCAGGGTTGTCTAATCCTTGCCATTGCCAGTTTCTGAATTAACTTGGTTGCCATGGTTTCCAGGTGCATTCAGCAGTTGCAACACTGGAAGGTAGGACGACTAGAGGCTACAGGTGCTTAGTTTTGCATTAAAGCGCTGCCAACAATGTGAACAGCAGTAAAGGAAAGGAATATACAGCGCCAAAATGTACATCAAAGTTTTTGTGCTGTATATTACTTTCCTTTGCTGCTGTTCACATCGTTAGCGTTTCATGTGACGTGTGCGTACTAAATAGGTGTATATACGCGCACACTTGGCACAGAACAACTGGAAAACCGTACTCCATTGTACTAGCATCACCACGCCATCGACACGTGCTTGTTTTCTTATAAAAACAGCACAATACCATCGCGTTGCCTTGTTGATCGCACAAATACGACCAACAACCCAGGACTTCATTGGCCCTTTCAAAAGAACAGATGAGACTTGCATCAAACGAGCCAAATGGTCCGAAGTTCAGATCAAGAACACACGCATTTGTGGTGCTCAGTTTATATCTGGTAAGATTATTTTTTTATTTACAAAGAAATGGTGTTTGACATGATGTAAAATAATTGTGTATTAAGGTTAATCTTTTAGGCCAAACCAGAGAGCTGCATTCATATATTTAGCGCTTTGAGACACTTGGTAACCAGGTTTGAAAAGAACAATACAAGTGTGAGCCATTATTATTATTATTATTATTATTATAATAATATGGGCGATATTTGGGGATATTCCCGTTAGAGTTGTTACATGCCAAAAACAAAATGCCTTAGCGGTTAGATTTATCTTGCATACTAGTGGTGCGGGTACTACATAATTCTGTACCCTCCAAACTAACCAGTTCCAGTATTAATATTATTATACAGGTTGAGGCAAGTCAAATTTAATGCCCAAATACTACATTTTATTACTACATAAATGCTAAAAACGCCACAAATCAGAACATATTAATAATAATTTCCATATTCAATAGAACATTTCATACAATGGACAACTTTTGACCAGAAATGCAGTATGATTTCTACCAAAACTCCAGCCTAAACTAGCCTGGGAATACCCATGCTGCCACGCTCGAATCATTTCGAACTGCTCAACAGCCTGGAAATCAAGGCCGAAATCTTCGCAGGGATTTGGGAACCAATCACAGAACGGGGAGGGACAGCAAGATGATGACGCGTTCTATTGGACAGACTGGATTAGCTGAGGCTTATAGTACAATTGATACGATTGGCTCCGGGCTACGTGCAGATGCATCGTAGCGCCCAATGGACAATCGTAAACCACACCTCTCCTACGAGAAAATGAATGGGTGGTTCCCAAACTAAATATTCACTTGTGATATTTTTGACAAACTTATGCTGTAAAATTAGTTGAGCAATGTCATGATTATCCAAGAACTTTTGATTTAATGACATTTAAGGCCTTATTCTTGACACAATTAATTTAATAACTTTTAATGCCCCGCGGAAACCTTGCATGGGTCATCGTTCGCCTGTAGTTAAAGTGAGTTTCCTTAAATAAGCGGTTCCTCCGGTGACAAGCTTTCTAGGAACTTGAGTCACGCGTCTCATCTTCGACAACTTTGAAACCAGTCAATGCGAAACTAAGCGGCTGTAGCCTGGAGTTGCCCTACCTTCCTGTGCTGTAGCTGACGAATGCACCTCGAAACCACGGCACCCACTGGCAATCAGGTCTTATTTCAATTAACAAACTTTCCTCCTTGGATTTATAGACCCTTTCATTGTTCGTAAACATTGCGGGGCTTAGCTGGAGGCGGAAAGCTGGATCCCCATCTATTTCCATTGTAGCTGTTGTCATAGTAACGATAAACAAATGTCGAACTGTTGTTGAAAATATCAGATAAAACCTTATTTTATCGTCTCAAATGTCATTCTTGTTCTTGGACCTTAACTTAACATTTTTCAGTTGTATTTTTATATATATTATAATCATTAGTTTTATTCCTCTTGCTCACTTCCTGCCTCCAGCTGATGTCACTGATGATGTAAGCAGCGAAAGGGTCTATGTGGGGAAATTGTAACTTCAAAAGGTCGTCATCTCAAAAAGCATGTTTCTCACAATTCTTTATCAAGAAGAATAAGCCGATGGCTAATTCCTAGCTTGATTTATTGAAAACTTGTATCTCAAAATACAAGATTTCCCACTAAACAACATAATTCAAAATGTTTGGTTTATGTTGTGTGTCTCAGGGACTGCAGATGGAAATTAGCTTCAGAAGTGTAGAACAAAGCATCTTTTCATACTTTTTGATTAACCCTGTACATGATCCCTGTCAAATAAATGAAAACTAAACCAAACAAGACAAAATGCATAAGAACATGCTTCTTTTCAACAGATAAAATCTTTAAATATAGTAAACTCACAATACATTTTTCCTCATGTCTAATTTGCAGGAAACCCATTCACCTGCCGTGTCTCGCCTTGAGGACATGATAAAAATAAACATCTATACAAGTTAATAACAGTCAAAATACTTCATACATCTCTTCATAATTGCACTTACGGTAAAATGGCAGTGTCAGTGTTAAAAATATTACTTTCTGTCAGTGTTATCAAAATACTTAAACATCCTGGCCCGCGTGAAGGTCGGCTACTAGTGTCTTACTGATGAAGCTAGGAGTTTACCAAAAATACTGGCATTTGAGCTCATACGGGAGGTTTTTCCAATTATAACCTAGCGTTTGACGTATGATTTCGCTCTTATCTGGTAGTCTGCAACATTTGAAACTCTTTACTCCAATGGGGAATTCCTGGATGACTGAGAACTAACATCACAAAATATGTCAAGCCAGGAAAAACTGTACTCTGTTGCATGTTCTGTTGAAATGGGACGCCAAACCCATCATATGCACTTCTGTATTGAATGAATAAGCTGCTGGTTTGTGCCCAGTAAAACCATCAGCTGTTCAAAGGCACTATACTTGATTTTTTTTATTACAAACAATGAAAGAGGGAGCAAATAAATGCAATTGTTAGTTGTGGTCCAAACACATTCCTTACCTTCCTCACACATTTGTGAAATCCGATTTCGTGAGTTTATGAGCAAATTTCACAACTAGTGGGGTCACTTTTTAGGGTTATAGTCACAGAAATGCAAGAAAAGTAGCTTGCAAACTCATGACATTTACAAAAATGCATAAAATTTAGATACACAGTATTATTCCCACAAATGTCCAAATTTCCAATTTACCAAAGGAGGACGAAACAAATTTCCTTCCAGGACTTGTGTAAAAATCAGGTATAGTGCCTTTTAGTATTTTTTCACAGTTTGCATTTACTCACAGGTTTTAGAAAGAATGGTCACATATTATGCTCAAGCTTTTTGCTGAAAAACCTCAACTAAAAACCTTGAAACTGTAGGAGTGTAGTGAGTGGGAGCGGCTGATGGTGGGAGGGGCCAAGGGCGCTGATTGGCAGCCTTGCTTCCTTCAGTCTATCCCAGGGCAGCTGTGGCTACAAACGTAGCTTACCACCCGGTACACCAGGGGTCTCCAACCCTTTTTACTCCAGGAGCTACTTTTGTGCAACAAAAAAGGCAGTGAGCTACTGATGCTTCAATGAAACATGTGTGAATAGGCCTCTAGATCAGTGATTTCCCCAACAAGGGGTACGGGGACCCCTGGGGGTACGAGAACTTAGCAGGGGGTACTTGGAATAATTTCAGTTAAAGAAACAAGATAAAACTGAATTATTTTGTGGTTATTATGTTCAAATAAAAACGAAAATCATGAACTGTACATTCACTGCAAAATGTCATCTAGAAATAAGTGATAGTAGATTTGTTGTTAAATTATCTTTTAACGGTAGGCAAAAATTCTTCAGTCTTCATCTGTACTCTGTAGAAGACTGAAGAATTTTTGCCTACCATGGACAACTCCTGTTGTCTCAAATGCACGTAGTACAAGAAAAAGTGCAACCAGATGTTTTTTAACTGATAAATAGGAATTTCAGTCATTCACTTTCTTACTAAACAACAAACCCATCGTGGCAGGGGCTACTCTGAGTAAATGAAAAGCCCATGGGGCACGTGAGACAAAAAAACACTGCTCTATATGTTATTCAACACAATAAAAGAAAATTACAGTATTTCCCGCTTTGTACTTTGCTCAATTCAGTTAAATGTTTGGAGATTTTTTGTTCATAACAAAAAAATGCATCTGAAATTGGACTCATCAAGTGTTTGTAGAAATGTAGAAAGCCTTTGGTGAGCTACGTGGGGAGGGCTGGCGAGCTGCTGGTTGGAGATCCCTGCTGTACACAGTGAATGAATAATGTACAAATTGTGCCTTATCCTGGACAACTGAAGAGCACTGAGAAGCTGGTTAAGCTTGTAGAGGAATACAGATTTAATATAGTTTATAAATTGCAAATGGAACATTTTTTGAAAGTTGAAAATTTCTAACATATGAGGAGGAAGAGTTACATATTCCAAGGACAGAACTGGGACTCACTCATGTCCTTTTGGTACAGAAATGAGTCTGTAAAGCTGGGGACACACGACAGGATTTTAAATCTTTTGAGATTTAAAAACATGACGACAAAGTGCACAGAGTAACATGAAGACACACATGAGGAGTCCCATGACATCATTTCTTGTGAGAATGTTTTGTTGGGCCACACCTCCCCAAACTCCGTGGGGCTCAAAATCTGGCTACTCCTCTAGTCTGTAAGCAGCTTTAGTTTGAAAAATGAAGAGCTAGAAATTTTAAAAGTAACCTAAAAACGGTACATTTAGACTCACAGACCACTTTCAGACTCGATGAATGGAATGTAACACAATTCAATCCCATGGTTAAAAAGAGAGAGTAAACTGGGCATAATATGTGACCTTCAAGTCTAGAAGTTGGAATGCTTCATTTTGGTCTTTACTTGATAAAACTATGATACTTCGGTGGATGGTGCCTCATTTTCACGGACGGCGTCTTCCACAATTTCCCGAATCTGCTCCAGAGTCTCTGCCTGTCGGATCAACTCCAGCTTCACCTGCAAAATAAATAAAATAAACTAACCATCCAAAATCTGCATTGAGATCAAAGGGAGAAAGGCCATTTGATGCTAATGCAGACAGTTAGCAAGTGGGCTACTCCGGTGTACTTTTCAGAATCTGTTAGCCCGTTCAATGTGTTTGCCCTATAGCCGTTAGCATTAGCCACCAAACATTACGATTTATGAACAATCTGGATGTCTTCTGCTGCCGTAAACCCATTGTCCACATTTGTGTGATATCAAAGTCTAGTTAGAAATGATCAATGTATGGACAGACCTTTTTAAATTTGACTTAAGATAAAGAAAAAAATAGTGTGTAAAATAGGGTTGCCACCTGGGCCTGACAACAAACCTGGACATTTGGGCAACCCAATCGGCCCTTTTGCTTATAAGCAGTGGCCCCTTCACACATCTGACCCAAGACAAAAAAATGCCCTTCTACAGCGAAATTGGACATAACCTTGTGATGTGTTTACTAATAATATTATTAATAATATTATTTTGCTCTCAACGGTAATATTTTTGATTCATTTTAATACCATTATGTTGTTATTTATTCA
>OMNZ01000328.1:0-14424 GCA_900303255.1 Lesueurigobius sanzi | reverse complement strand
GTTTAGCATTTTCACACCCACAAAACTAAGCACCAATGGCTTCCTGAAGGCTGTATTGTTGCAGATTGTGTTTAACCAAGACGTACCTGCACAGGTGTTGCTGTTGCTGTGTCTGGATGACCAATTGTTTGCTCCACCGATGAAATGCAGAGAGCAGTAAATCCCTCTCCTTACAAGCTTGTACCCAACGTTGCCATTTCTCTGGATTTCTTCCAAGCTCAGGAAATGCAATGAAAAACTCCCCTCATGGTCAGTGTCCATATCAGAGTCACTCGGCAGAAAGCAGCAGTGTTATTAGCGCTGTTAAGGCAATATTCCCGTTCCTACAAGTGCAGTTCACACGCTTCAGCGACATCCTTTTGGGCTACAGGTCCCAAAGGATGTCCGAACTATAGGTGGCAGTAGCGCGCTGTTCTAAAAATAGCATTTTGACGTCATTTGCGATCAATCCTATTGAGGACATGTACTCCACCCGTCTGTGGGGCCCCTCTCCCCTCTATTAAGGACATGTACTCCACCCGACTCACCTGCAAAGCCATCAAAATCGCCAGGGACCCTTCGCACCCATCACACAGTCTCTTCAGGGTGCCTTCTGGGAGGAGACTGCGGAATCTACGGGTCAGTTCCAGTCGACTGAGGAACAGTTTCGTACACAGGGCCATCGGGAAGCTGAACTGAATATTTTCCGAACTATAAGTCGCTCCAGAGTATAAGTCGCACTATCTAAAAAATGCACAACGAAGTAGAAAAAAACATGTAAGTCGCACTGGGGGGAAATTAATTTTACAACAAACTCACGGAAACTGTCGACCTTGGCTTGGAAGTTTGCTGGCAGTTTTTGGGACACCGTTGTCCGTGCTCAGTCTGATAGAGAGGCTTGTGTTCAGTCTTTCTCCGTTGTCTTGAGGAGAGGCAGATACTGGTACACAAGCCATGTGAAATTATATGTTTTTTAATATACTGTATAATTTATAAGTCGCATCTGAGTATAAGTCGCAGGGCCAGCCAAGGTATGAAAAAAGTGCAATTTATAGTCTGGAAAATACGGTACTGCAAAAGTTTCAAATTAATATCACTCTCACCCGATTCTCAGTGTCTCGCCTTAATTTTAAAATGTAAACTACAAATAAAAAAAAAGTTGTTCATCGCTGTTTCTGAACATCTGAACACATGTGCTCTTCATGTTATTTTCGTTAAATAAAAAATCAAATTAAATTTTTGCCTGTTCCTCATCGAAGCCGTTCCCACCGTCTGCACATAGCTGCTATTGACCCTGAGCCCACTTCATCTCTGCTGCTCTATTCACTCTGATGCATGACTCACAAAAGCCATTTAACCTTTATACCTGCAAGTTAGCATTTCAGCAGCAAGCAAACATGGCATATTCACCGCTATTATAAAAGCACTGGTCCAATTTCACTTTTAATTTACTTTCCCGCTGGCAGTTTTGATATAACAGTTTTTCAAATAGTGTCACAGCAAAATTGCTGTGACACTATTTGGATTTTAAACAAAGATTTTAAAACTTTCATTTTGTACCCAACCGGACATGAACATACTGTATATTATTTTTCAGACAGAACATTATACGGTCAAAGAATTTCAGGCGTGTGCTGGAACCTCATTTCTGTCCAGGAGTTTTATCATTTAGACTGGCACATCTAACATCTGATCACGGTGTTTTGGATGTTATTGTTAAAATGTGCAGTTTTGCCAAATAAATTACAAAGGTTATGTATTTTTTATTCATGATGACGTCATCGATTAGTCCACTCGACAAAATTATAAAGTCAGTCATCGCCAGCGTGCCACTGGAAATTCCTCTAAGTGCCTAAGGTTGCTGACTCCTGGTGTACATCATTGGCTACCAGAATCTGTGAGTCAAATTACATAGTTTGCCTTCAGTTTTTTTTCTGTAATTCATATTTTTTTGTTTGTGGCAGCCCAAAATACGGTCAAATATTCTGAATTCAAGCAAATTTAACTTATCAAGATATAACTTTTTGCGATGGACCCCACATTCCTGCTGTAAACACATGAGCAGCCTCTGAAACCATTGCTATTTGTGACACTTTAGTCCCTCTGCTTTGTCATGTTCGCAGAAGTCACTCACGCCTCACAGCCATGCGATATATTACCTGCATATTTACCTGACAATAGTCCCATTAGAAAGTGGAAGAGCTGCTTCTCTTCAATGGTATTTTTCCCACGCGTGTTTTTTTCCTCGTGTCTTCGCCGCTATAATCGTGCAGCTCCCACTATCAGATGTCGGGGAGTGTCCTGGGACGCACAGATCACATTTAGCTATCACTTGTTTAGTGTGGCGTATACAGATACTATTCTCAGAGAACCTAGTACATAATCACCATGTTGTCACCACGATGTATTTTCAGATATTTTGATAATACGAGAAGATTTAATGTGAGGTTTGTGTCTAATCAGATTTTTTTTTTTTGGTCTAACTTGATCTCCAGTAGTGGTCAGTAACAAAGTTTGATAAACAAATATAATACTTTCTACTCCACTACATTTCTAAAAAATCTGGGTGATAAATCAAATCAATTTGATTAATTCTACATTTTGACGATGTAGAAAATAGCTAAATGGTCAAATCGGGTCATTAATAACATTCATGTCCAGTTCACGTGCGACGCGGCCAATTTACCAGCTTGCTCCGTAGCGTCTGTATTTGGAAATGGTGGCCGCGGCGCGCATAAACCAGTGACTTTACGGCCATCGACTGGCACTTTACAAAGGCCACGAGTCGTGTTTTAAGAGCAAGCAAAGCTGCGTGCTGTGTTTTGGGAGTGAGCCGTAGACCGTTCCGCCGCTAAATCACAAGTTGTTTTCCCAGCGGTCTCCTCTACTACCTGTGTGTGAGCCGGCCACACCTAAGCTCTGCTAAACCCTTTCCGCTGAGAAAACAACTTGATTTAGCGGCGGAACGGTCTACGGCTCACTCACTCTTAAAACACGACTCGTGGCCACACACCAATACGAGTACAATATTTACAAATACAATAAAAATACCCCTTCCCCACATACAACCAGACAAGACAGCATCAACAACGTCAGTACCATGGGACTGGGAGTGTGACCAAAAAGGGTTAGTGTGTGCAAACCTTTTCGTAGCCAACATTGTCTTGGTCTATAGATACATGTGTTTATTTGAAGCATAAGTAGCTCGCTGGCATTTTTGTTACGTGAAAGTAGTTCACTCACAGGGTAAAACAAGGTTGGAGTCGACTGGTACACACGGTGCATGTGCAGACTGTGTCAGAGTGAGGACCCTCTGTGTGATCCAGTGAAGAGTGGGGGGCGGGGCTGAAGTCAGGCACCTGCCTCTGTGTGACACCATCATTACCTTTGTCTGGTGTAAGCACTGATTTACTTTGGTCTAAATTACTATGCCTGCTATTGCTCTTATAGTGGTGTGCTTTTGAAGTATTTTCCGTTTGTTTTGTGTTGCAAAACCTGTCCTTAAAATACTGTAGTAAAACATAAATTATTTAATGTTTTGCGCCTCTTGACTCTTTACCTTCTGGAAACAAACCAAGAGGGATACAGAAAAATAATGCAAGCTTAAATCTCGCATGCTTAAGGAGACACTGGGTGAAACTCAATTTATTACACATTTTGTGAGGTGTTTAATCATTCCATTAAGTCTTGTTTCTCCATATAATTATTTATATTTGGCCAAAATGTGAACTAAATTAAGACAATTATAACTAAGACTGAACTTTCATAAGTTTATAAGTTATAAGTTCCAAGCATATTTGGTTTTAGAGAGTGTTGGCAAAAAATATATAAAAATCAGATGGAAGACTTGAGTGATTTTGCAATATTTTGTGGCTTCTTGCGATACGGATATTGCATCACCTAATATTGCGATATATTGTGCAGCCCTAACTTGAAGGCACATTTTCTCAAAATTCATTTTTCTCAAGTTATGGCAATAACATTTCCACATGACTCCAAACTTTTCACTCTTGGACATAATGTTTTGTAAGGTTTGTTCAGAGTGATATTTCCATGTTATTTCCCAGCCTGATTTACCCCAAAAAACAAGACAAAATGTATTTTTTACAACTTTATTCACTACTAATAACTAGCTTATTCAAAAACGATATCCAATATCCCCTCTGAACGAATCTTTCTAACTAATATATCAACAAAATAAAACCATAAATTTAAACCTAGCCTAGCCAATTGAGACTTTCATCTTTCCTCATTTGCACCATCACCACGCTGCTCTATATAATATATCAATTGTCCCAAACCTATTGAGCTCAGTGCGTGGGTTTGTATCGACGCCGCGCGTTATTGATTTGGGGGATTAGCGTTGCAGACCCACAGGGCATTAGGCACTGGGATGACTCAAAGAAAAGCTCCATCTTATTTTGGGAGAGCGTGCTGTGATCTCTCAAAGTCTCATTAAGGCGAGAGACAGCGGGTGAATACAGGGAAAATTTTTTATTGAGTGGCATCAATTTTAAACTTTTGATGTGTATTACAGACATAAATATGAGAAAAAATGTATTGCATATTAAAATTGCCTGTATTTTAGCGACAAAATCTAAATATTGAATAGAGCCAGGTTTGAATATATGGTTTCAGTGTAGTTTTTCTGAGGGAATTTTGTATATTGTTTATTTTACAAAATGTATTTTTATTATTATTAAGAATAAGCTAGTTATTAGTGAACAACATCTGTGAAATAAATGAATACATCTAATTTTGGCTTGTTTTTTTGAAATTACATATTGAAACATCCCTCTGAGCAAACATTAAAAAATATTGTTAAGCACAAGACTGGAAAATGATGTTCTTAAGTAGGCCTTAAGATCAGTTTGTTTCATGAATGAGGCTCAACGTCTTCTCTGTCAGCACAAATGAACTAAGGTTTAATTAGAATAATATGGCAGGTTTGTAAATTTGTAGATGTGTTTTACACATCTACAAGACAAGACATTTTGTATTCAGCACAAATTTAGTTTTATATGTATTCCAATGGTTTTTGAAGGCTTACTCTTAGTATACTGTATATGTGGTTTCCAGCATATCTCATGATCTATTATTACCCCCAAAAACTTGGTCTCATAAACCCCTTCCTATTTCAGTTCAGATTTTTCAGGATCCATAAATCATTTTGTTTATATAATATAATATAATGTAATATTTTGTTTTCTTATTATTTTGTGATATTTTGATCAAACCAGTTTTTTAATTGACTTAACTCACTTTCTACTTTTGATATCAGTTGATTGAGATTATGTCCTAAGCAGAATAAGTTTGTATCATCTGCAAAAACAAACAATATTTTTTCAAAAATTTTGATTCCTTACAAATGTCATTTATACAGTCCACACCGCTCAAAAGTTTGGGATCACTTTTTTTTATTTTGTTTTCAAGACTATTTACATTGTATGATCCTCATTGGAGGCATTAAACTATGAATGAACACATATGGAATTATGTAGGAAATTAAAAAAAAAAAGGCAAAATAACTCAAAATATTTTTTTAGATTCTTCTAGCCACCTTCGATCTTTTTGCACTTTTTTTTTGTCTCTTTTTTCTTTTGGCATTTTCTCAATGAGCATCTTTTTTTGTTTAAAACATAATTCTATATGTGCTCATGGATTAATTGAATGCCTTCAGTGACAATCAACAGTGTAAATAGTCTTAAAAATCAAAAAGTGACCCCAAACATTTGAGGGGTAATGTAATTAATAAATCATTTTGGACCCAAAACAGATCCTTGAGGGAAGCCACATGACAGAGTTATTGTATGGGACACTGTACAGTTAATTTCTACATATTGAAGTCTATTTTTAAGTAGCTTTGTAACCACTTTACTCTTATCCCACAGCATATTCACATTTCTGTAAAAGTCACAAATGATCAATGGTATCGAAGGCTTTTCACAGATCAATAAATATCCCAAGTTATTGTATTGTAAATGCATTGTTAAGCATTATTCTCCTGTTTAAAAATGTGGTGTCAGTTTGCAGTGCAATGTGGAAACTTTTGCTTTCTTGTGGCTCTGTATAGTTGACATGTTGAATCTGATGCTCTGAGAATATGAATTGCCAGTAGCCTAATGTTGGTCCTGTGGGTATTTGCTGATATTAAATACTTCACCTAGAGTTTTCATCACCAGCCGCCACTGATTGCTGCTGCTTTAATGCCACTTCAGATAGTCCCTTTTAACTGACCAGTATACCAGAGAGAAACAGAAATGCGTCCAATCCTGCCTGAAGGGGCCCTCTCATTACCCACAAAGCATCTGTTCCTCAAGTGCTGACTGAGGGCTTTGTATAGAGATACTAGAGGAGCCTTTTTACGGTCAGTTTCAGCCTGTGTCTGGCCTGTTACTGAGACTTAGTGAGGTGCAGACAGATGAAGCCAGGGCTCTAATGTATTCTGGTGAATGAGGTGCTAATTGAAACTGCTTTTTTGATTTTTTAGGCATGTGTTTTAAGTGTTAGGGTGAGAATATTTGTATGGTTTTGCTGATTAGACGTGCACAGGGAGAAGGTGACAAATTGCTGGGTGTGAAAGAACAGTATAATGAATACTGATTTATTTTGTTCTAAAAGCAATGCAGAGAGGTGTGATTGAGAGAATGACAGCTTCTATAGAGCAGTGACTAGTCTTGGTATAGACATAGTTTAAATAGTCATTTTAATGTAAGATTTTCAACATAAGAAGAACCTTTTTTAAGAGGAGGAACTGCAGGCAAAACCTATTTTTCCAATTTTCAGATTTGGGCCGGTCTTTTAACATATAAACATTCATCTGCAAACAAATAAATGACCTAATCTTTACAATATGTGTATGTAGCATAATTATTTTACTGCTTCAACGTTTTTTCATTGACCTATATGGGAAATTGTAACTTCAGTGATCATTTTCTCAAATGGTGGTGACAACATCTCCACTTTAGTAGCTCCTACAAACTCTCCAGCCTCTTAAACTAAATAAATTGCCTAATCTACAGATTTATTTGTGAAATTGCAAATTCACATGCCATTTTCTCAAAATCTATTTTTCTCACATTCTAGGGACAATATTTCCACTTCAGTCGCACATACAGACACCAGTCTCTATCCAGTCTTGGGTCCATCTATTTTCAAGTGTTTTCAGAAGGATTTTTAAATATCAAATTACCTAGCTTGATTTGTTGCGTTTTGAACCTAAAAGAACAAGGTGAAAATTAGCATTTTTACAGATTTTACAGATTATTCAAAAACTATCCAAAATCCGCTCTGAGCAAATCTTTGAAAAGTTATCAACCAAACACAACAATCAATTTAAACCAGGCCCTATCCATTATTCATATTTAGCCGTCCAAAAAATATGCTTAAAGAACAACTAAACAGCAAACCAACTTGCTGATTAACTGTATAAACTGTATAAATTGCCACATGTCTCCATTATTAATTTTAGTGCAAATTTGTTGAAATCTAACTTTTGTGCTTAAAACCGTCTGTGTGGCGCCCTCTTGAGGTTAAAACTATATGGCATTTGAATATTGGAGTCTGTCACCTTATTGGTTCAATAGCTGATGTGACGTCTCAAGGCTGATGTGACGTTTGCAGCCCTGCAGCTGTGGGCCC
This sequence comes from Lesueurigobius sanzi, assembly GCA_900303255.1. Classification (NCBI taxonomy): domain Eukaryota; kingdom Metazoa; phylum Chordata; class Actinopteri; order Gobiiformes; family Gobiidae; genus Lesueurigobius; species Lesueurigobius sanzi. Next base: position 6,804 of record OMNZ01000328.1, on the reverse strand, counting down.
TGCCGCTGTGGGCCCTGCCTTGGCCCTGCCGCTACAACAACAACAGCTGGCTAATGTTGCTACCCAGATGCTAATGGCAATTCTAAACGTTTTATGCTTGGAGACTTAACACATCTGTAAACCATCCAGCGACTGAAACAGGCTCATGAAGAGCTTTTAAAAGACATATAGCATGTCCATATTGAGTTGCACCCCCGGGCATTCCCTGCTCGGCCAGGCAACGCCTCCTTCTGCCGCAGTTTAAAAAAAATAAATAGATGTGGGTGGAGTTAGGCTCTGGTAGGGGGGTTAGTTGTTCTTTAAGTTTCAAAGTGATATCTCTAAATCTCTATTTATTTTTCCCTTTCACCTTAAGTGTTAAATCTCTCTATTAAAATGCTTTATATTGAAACAAATGCAAATAAGAAGTCCCATTCTTGACTTTGTTCAACTGGTTGTGCATCAATAACACTGTCCAGAATGAATGGAATAAAGCTTGATAAAAATACTTATACTAAAGTTATTTGCACAGACGGGGTTGTATTGTGGTTGTTTTCAAAATTTGCATTGCTTTGTTGATTTGCCTTATGGAAATGAACCAGGAACAAATGGGTGTGTCTCCATTTGTTTAGTCGTCTCCTGCATTGGTTTTCAACTGGAAGTGTTCAGTAGGTCGCAAGCCTATTACTCTAGATTTCCACATTTCTTTCTACACTGCAAAAATTAATCTAAAAATAAGTGACATTTTCTTAATTGATTTGAGCAGATAGGTAACATTATTTGCCAATGGAGATAATTGGCACTTACAATAATTGGACCATATGCAAAATTGAAATATCAAATATTTCATCATTTGTACAATCCGACCTCCCAAACATGAAAAGGGCTGACGACAGTTAAAGAGAAAATGAATAACGCACACTATAACCTTCTAAACAATTATACTGTATGTAGTGATTTTAATACTGTAGGGGTTTGTTTGACTGTATTTTATGTTTTTTTTCATACAAATATACAAAATCACAATTGTTTCTGCAACTACAGGAGAGTAAGCTGCTACCGAGTCCTTACCTGTGTTATGTTGCTTCTTAAATCACATCACAGGTTGAAGCAACAATCCAAAAACATAAAGAGAAAAGCCGATGTAATGTAACAATTAATAAAATAGCTGCTAGAAAAGGCAAAGTGTGTTGTTCGCGGTTGTCTGCGCTCTAGTTTGGGGAAGCTAAATAAAATCCAGGCATTCCAAACAGCCAGGCAATTCGCCCCAGAGTGTAAACACATGCTTTTTTTTACTAGAGCGCCCCTAGTGGCCGTTAGCCCAGTTACAGTTTGTTACAGGGCAAAATGTTAAAATAAAAGAAACATTATGATGGTTATGTCAGAATTACTCCAATTAAGCTCAAATATACTTAAATCCAAATAAATTTGCAGTGTTTCATTTGAAAAAGCACAAAAACATAATTAAGTCTCTTAAAATAACTTATTTGGATCAGGATTTCAGCTTTATAAGATTATTTAACACTTGACACACTGGAAATAAATACTGGTCTTATAAGAAAATTACGTGAAGACGCTTGAATTAAAAGAATGTTTGTTGATTTGGACCCAATGGAACAAGCATATTTTGTGAATATGCTTGTATCACATTGTATATGCTTGTATCACATTGTATCGCCATTCACAGGTGGACAGATAGTTGCACACTTCCCTAAAGATCGCTTTTGTTGCGTCGCTGCTAATGCCCCTTCCAGTTTTGTCTTTGCAGCTGCGCAGGCGACGATAGATGAAAGCCCCGAAAGTGAAACCGCGGAACACAAAGCAGCGGTTGTAGCATGTGCTTAACCTGGAGAGTCATAAACAAATGCGGCACTTGATGACGTGAATGCAAAGCTCAGAGACATGCCCGGTCCTGAAGGCAGCAGCTGTACGAGGCAGCTCTTTGTTTGCTGTTTGTTGGGCCATTAGTGCGTAAATGACATGGTTTGTATTCATTGGCGCGGGGATGTGAAGTTTTGCATTGCTCTTTGCTAGACTTTATCACGATGGCACATTTAGTCAACAATTTCCAGTGCTCCAATAATAAATGACTGAAGAGGTATAAAAAATATCTTGTTAAGTTGAAATTACTCAAATTATAGGTACATGTAACATCTTAGATTATACTGTTGCCAATACAAAACATGCTCCTAATGACCAGCTAGACACAGAAAATGCTATTTTTGCAGTGGATAATTAAAAAATGGGTTTGGATGTGGAGGACCTAACCTATTTAAATGTCATATTTGGCTGCCTTTTGTCAATATCTCCATAGAGACGGGCTGGAGACGATCCTGCTCCCAGTAAAGTTAAAAGTCAGGTCTTAGGAGAGGAGATACACAGCAAAGACACATGTTGTTAATTTTTAGGTATTTTTCAACAATAAAGAAAACACTTGTATTTTATTCTATGCTTATTCAACAATATTTGTGTGGAAAATTGCATATTTTACATTATTCATTTCTTATTTGGGTTGCAGCTTGTCAAACTCGGGTGATGGTGAGTCCCAACGCTATACCAGTTGAGATCAGGTTTGAGATTATAGTTACTGCTATTTTTAGTAAAAATGTATACATCACAAAAAACATGACATTCATCTATGTTCAATTAAAGGACTTTTATATTTCTTCCACTTCAGAGTGCCTCAGAATCCTGATGGCCTTTTCACACAGTGGCTCCTTTAGTTTAACATGTATTTCTTGTTTGTAAAGCATTTCGTAAGCATCTAACATTATATGAAATGTAGTACAGTGGCAGAAAGGTGGATTTAAGAAAAAGAAAAAGTTGTAAAATAGCAGGAAGTAGTTCTTGCTCTGCACTAGGGCTGGCGATATTAAAAAAAGGTCAATTACGATAATCGCGTGGTGAGCTTTAATCGCCAAGGCAGCTAGCCAATCCAACAACATCCAGTAAATGCCGGTAAATGCTCAGTTGTTTCCAGTTACATGTCCGCTATTTCTACTCCAATGGAAGTAGGCCAGAGATGCTTTTCTAACAATTGTTAGTAAACTTAATCTGTGCTAGCGCGCTAGCTAACATAGCTGTTGTTGCACTCTTGCGTTATTATTATTACACTTTCACTTTTGTGCGACCTCTGCACGTCTTTTGTTTTGTCCCTGGCCATGTGAGAGCTGTGTGGCGTCGTTGTGTAGCTACTGTGTGCGAGGGGGAAGTGCCCATTTCTGCTTCTGTAGTGGAAAGTTAGCAGTTAGCGCAGTTTATAAGCAATGTCACATTACAACAGGATCAGCTTGTGCCTCGCAATCTGTATAATCACCGGTACTATAGTTAAGGCCATATTTATTTGTTTTTATTTTTCTCTTATTTAGACAAAAATCCAATCGAAAATCAAAATCTTTCAATATGGGGAAAATAATCAAGATTTTTTTTTTTTCATAATCGCCCATAGCCCTACTCTGCATAACGTAGCTCCACAGCACCAGTACTGAGAAGCGCAGGGCTTATGACCACAACTACTGGCCATAACAACGTATCTTGTTACCTACTCCCATCCAGCTCCAATTTATTATTATATAATGAATGAAATGGGCAGTGGTTGTGAATGGTAGATCCTCAGATTGAACATTCGGCCCATGCCCATATTTGGGAATGCTGCGCTTGTTGCCTGAGGCTGCATCAGGAATGGCCTTCAATAATAAGCTCGCTGTTTGAATCCATCTGGGGTTAACTTTGGGCTAATAAACCTTGAGGTGAAGCTATATTGCCACATATTGCTCGAGGTAGCATCAAATACAACCCCTCGCAGATGAGTAGCTGTCAGAGGCACTTCTGACGCTCGCACACATCTGCCCCGTGGGAGATGGAATTTTAAAATGCAGGAATATATATTTTTTTAAAAGCCAGTCCTTGAATCTCTCCTTGATAGCGTCTAAAAATAGCAAGTTTATCAATGCCGTGTGATGCCATCGCTGGGGTTTTGATCGTCCATCAAACAGGGCCCAGTGTTGCGTGCGTGATAGCTGGAGGATATACCAATTACCCATGATGCACTGCTCCTTTCTGGCACCTTTAATCCTGGAGACATGTTGAGAATTATCACTTAGCTACAGATGCAATGCTCACAAAAATGTGTTTAATGCTACAATCCAACGCTAGCTTTTGTGTTCTGGTACAGCTGTCATCTTTATTCTGCACAGATTAAGGGGAAACGCTGCAGGCAAAGATTGTTGTTGTCGCTGAAAATGATTAGGTATTGAGCCAGTTTGCTCTCATATTTTCACCTGGAAACAGTTTCATTTTTGCACTTATTCAATGTTTCTCAATAGAACTATCTAGGAAATACTTGCCTATGCCCCTGGGCGCAGCAGGGCCATAGGCAAGTATCAACGACTTATAGAGTAGCTCAGGGAGTCAATGGACCCTCGTTAAGTACTTTAGCAAGTACGTTTAGCACTAAGAGAGGAGGGGCCTGTGGGCTGACTCCTCCTGCTGGTTCACTGTGTTATAATACATTTGATTGTTTTTTTGAGCTTGCAGTAACGTGCCAAGTTAGCAGATTGGATATTTTAGCTCCAGGAGCAGCTAAATGTTGCTCAATATGGACATGTACCATATTGAGCATATTGAGCATACCTCTTTTAAAAGCTCTTCCTGATCCCTTTTTAGTCGATGGATTTGTTTTACAGACTAATTTAGTCCCTAAGCATGTAAGAATCGCCATTAGCAGCACCACTGTAGTAAACATTTAGCACTGGTTAAATTCAGCACAAACTGATTTAGGGAATGAATCTGTAATAAGGTCAGGTCTGTGTGGAGTATTGTGAATTCTTCAGTTTGTTGTTCTCTGTCATGCTCTGATCAGATGGGAGGTGCGCTCATAGATGTGGCGTGGTATGGGGACCACATTAATGAGTACGAGTACAAGCAGGTGGTACCGGCCTGATATCCAATACTAGTATTGGTATTGGACCGGTGCATCCCTAGTAACTCCTATTGACAACAAATTTTCCAGATTTGCTTAACGTTGAAGGTTTTTTTCAGAAAATTGTCTATCACAAATTGCTAACACATCCCTACCATTTCCTGATAGAGATGACTTCATAAGCATATACCACTTTTTAGATCCACTGTCACAGAAATGCAAGAAAAGTAGTTAACAATATACTAGAGGACCAAACACATTTCATTCCACTACTAGGGAAAAATTCAGGTATCGTGCCTTTAAGATTCTGCAGGAGCCTTCATTTAATAAGATCAGACAGAGAATTCCCTCTCTATGTTGCTAATATTAGGAGGCCTCCATTCTCCTCTCTTCTCCTGCTGCCTATATGTGCATGGGCGACGAGAGAATTGCAGTCAATATTAGACTTCTCCCAGGTTTCCTACAGACCTATACCGCCGCACTGTTTGCCCACCCAACAGCGGGCCATTGTCCATCTCCAGGTTTCCAACTCCAGTTGCCTTTCTCTTTATGTACGCTCTGGTCGCTGGTTCTCCATCTGTCTCTATCTTTGTCTTTCCTTTGTGCCGCGGCTCTAGACGAGATTGCCTGTAGGGTGTGAGCTGTGAACATTTTATTCCTTCCCTCTTGACCTCTTGTGTCACCGGCCAACTCTGCACTCTCCGGATGTCGCAGCCTGTGAGGAAGTGCTGCATTTACGATTTGCGGTAGAGAGATTAGATTTTGGAATTGTAAAAAGGAGTCACCGTTTCATTGCATAAAAGGTGTGAAGAAGAAGCATAGTTGTTTATTTGCATGACATAATGATATTATTACGTATATGCAGTACTACTTTATTATTAAATGGCATTATTTATGGCAAAATGTTTCTTTGGACAAAAAGTTAAACGTGAATTGGATAATACTGCTAGTCTATGTTTTTAGACCTAAAGGCATTTGACACTGTCAATCTTCATATTTTATTATCTAAGTTGACATATTTCAACTTCTTGTCAAATTCTACTCAGTGGCTAAAGTTTTATTTGGATTCAAGGAAACAAATAGTTTTAAACAATGTCAAATCTTCCTTTCTCAATGCCCCAGTGGGTGTTAACCTGGCAAGAGCCAGATAGACATTGTGTAGCACTCGTAGTTGAGTTCTCCACAATATCAATCTGGGACCGCACCAAACAAACCCGTTCGGAGTTTCGCTCGTAGTTGTTTGTTATATAGCGGCTCTGAGCTTTATATCATAATGTCGTCGAGTGGTTTTTGTGTTTTTTTGTAGCACGAGTTTGCGGGTTGAAGGCACGTTAACCCACACTACCTTATTTTCGAAACAAATGTTTGTTTTGCTCAGCACCTGCTGCTTTCGTCACTCCGTCCCACTGGTGGTCCTGGCTCAAACACTTTAGCGGGCTCGGCGCAAGATGGATTCTCGTGTGTTAGTGAAATCACAAATACCGCGAGAATTCAGCTTGCAGGCAAGGTTAACTCATTGACTGCCAATGATGTTTATAGACGTCAATTAAAATCTCCACGTTGACTGCCAATGACGTCTATAGACGTCAATTAGGTTTTTTGATGGGGCAGGGTGGAGAACGATTTGACGGAGCTTGTGTAAAAAAATCAGGGCTCTAGACAGAAAGGGACTGATTCTGTAGATCGCAAAAGTACACCCAGCAGCTGCCGCGCTGCTGCCTGGCGCTTTCTCCCTCAGCAGCAGGCTGAAGAGAGAGAGAGAGAGAGAGAGAGAGAGTGTTTACAGGCAGGAGCCGCGCAGGGGCAGGGCAGAAGAGACTGAGAGAGAGGAGCCAGCCCGCTTTTTCTGTCCTGTGTCCCCTCCCCACTTGCAGTTTCATTCTTTTCAGACTTGTGCTCAAATA
>OMNZ01000294.1:8288-29045 GCA_900303255.1 Lesueurigobius sanzi | reverse complement strand
TAAAGCTGGACTAAAGTGTGACTAAATCAGGACTAAACCAGGCCTAAATCATGGCTAAACCAGGACTGAACCAGGTCTAAACTGGGACTAAACAGGAGTAAAACAGGGCTAAACTGGGGCTAAACCAGGGCTAAAACAAGGAATAAACCAGGTCTAAACTGGGACTAAACCAGGTCTAAACCAAGACTAATCTGGGAATAAACCAGGTCTAAACCTGGACTAAACCAGGTATAAACCAGATCTATACTGGGACTAAACCAGGACTAAATCAGATCTAAACTAGGTCTAAACCAGGACTAAACCAGGTCTAAACTGGCACTAAACCAGTTCATCACAGAGAGGTCACTGAAAATAAAATACTTTTAACCCAATCCAAACTGCCATAATGCAGTGAAACACAGTGCTGATTATTGATAACTTAAACTGACGACATGATAAACATTTCATCAGTTACAGTTTTAACAGCAGAACATTCTAAACAGCTATAATACTGAATAAAACATTGCCCTTCAAATAGAAAATTGTAACAACAAAATAAGGTCTAATGAGGCAGATCTTCACTGCAGCCTATATACTTCAAGATAGACTGTGCTTTCCATCCACTACAGTCATTGCCCAACATTGTCAACCACACCCTCTTCTTTCTGCCAGGCTACTACCCTAATGGACCAAATTGGCCATCTGCAGAAATGTCATAAATAACATTTGTTTAAAACTAATAGTTGTAAGCATCAGTATCCAAAACCCACCCAAAAATATCTGAAAAACCAGTCAAAACTCGCGGACATATTTAAAAGCATGCGAGCTCCTCTGACGACACGAGACACATTTTTCTTTCTCTGGCTGAAAAGAAGCTCTTATTTGATCAGAAAATCAGACAAATATTTTACAGAGCAAGGCCAAAACCCAAGGGCAGCTTTATTATTCACTGCATTAAACACTTTGCTTTGAGCACACCCTAAATCATAATATATCAGGCTGATATTTTGCATAATAATAACATCCAAATGGAGTGGGTTAGATTCATAGTTCCTAAAATACATTTTTTACATTGAAATTTGAACCACCCTACTTCACAAATTTCCATAAACAGCAATGTTCTGTCCCTAAATCTAAATCACCAAATTTGTGTAGATTTAGGGACAGTAAAATGCTGTAGTAGATTCAATATTAGTTGTTATTACACACCATGAAGCTCTCCTCTCGCTCAAGCCACCGCTGGTCGTCTTCCATTTGCTGCTGCTGCATCATGAGCCGCTCCTCCATAAGTGCCTGCCCCACACAGCCGTTGTCCTAAAAAAGGAAAATCACCGTGAAGTCAAACATACAGGAGCACGACAACAGATGGGTCAGTCCTGTGCTGCTGCGGCTGCCATCACAATGAGCCAACATACATGACCCGCAGGTTTTTGGAAGAAGGGGAAACTGGAGAGGCCGGACCAAACGTACAGTACACAGTGAGAACCTGCAAACTCCAAACAAAGAGGCCTGGTCTGGTCCAAGATTCAAACCCAAGAACTTCTTGTAATGCGGCATGAAAAACCACACAGCACAAGATTGTTCCCAAAATAAATTCTCATGATAGTGTAGTAGTGTAGATAGGATAGTTTTACACAGCCTTGCTTACATTAAAAACAGTGGAGCATTTAGGTATGTTCTAAAATCAGGCCTGGGGGCAAAATCCAGCTTCTCAGAATAGAACCTCTGGTCCCAAAGATCATTTTTAGAAATATTATTGCACATAAGTACCACAAAAAATGCTAAAATAATGTCAATGAAAGACAACACTTGCATTTCTTCCTCTTGGAATTATAAGGTTGAAATAGTAGGCAAGTATCAACGACTTAGAGAGTAGCTCAGGGGAGACAATGGACCCTTGTTAAGTACTTAGCAAGTACTTTTAGCACTAAGAGAGGAGGGGCCTAGAGGCTGACTCCTCCTGCTGGTTCACTGCCTTTATAAACCCACAGCGTGCTCCAGGCCTTCAGTAGCTGATGACAATCTTTGGAGTAAGATCGAAACGTCCTACACTTCAACTACAGAGTACAGATGAAGACTGAAGAATTTTTGCCTACGATGGACAACTCCTGTACGACTGAGAACCTTCACAAATATAAGGTTTAAAGTGTTGACAATTTGTTGAATAAAATAGAAATGGGTAAAGTGTTTTCACTTATATAAACCTTAAACGGGCGTGCCAGAGCCTTACTCCACCCACACCAAAAAATTTTAAATCTGCCGTGAAAGAGGCATGTTCGCTAATCCAACTCTAACTGGCTACGGGGGAGGAGCCACAGTGATACCACAGCGTTAGAGAGGATGATGAGGCGTGGCAGAGCTGATGACGTCAACTTCTACCTACAGCACCAACTTCTACCTCCTCAGCTAACGGCAAAATTCAAATGGAATAGATACACATTACGAGTTCAACCTTTAGAGGGCGTTAGCCACTCGGTTTTAGGCATAAAAGGACACTTTTGGGCAGGTTTGCACTAAAATGTCAAAATATTAACTGGAACATGTAGATAATACTATTAGACACCCATTTACACAGTTTATCAGCAAAAAAAAAGTTAGTTGTGTTTAGTTGTTCTTTAAGAATACACCAAACTCTACAAAAGGTTGGTGTAGTGTGCAGACGGTGTCCGAAAACAATAACTTTCGACAAAAAAGTCAAATAGAACCTTCTGGCCATTCTGGACATTTGACATACAAGTGGCTCGTAAGTACTTCAGTGTTGTAAGAGTTGTAGTTAGTTCTGTATTTGTGAGTAGAAGCAGTCGCAGTAGTAGCTAGCCTGGCTTCCTCCATGTATTACATACATGTGAAGACAGTCTGGGAGTCCGCGGTTTGAATGGCTCAATATTCCCGGTCAAATCTGGATGGACCAATCACACAGCGGTGGGAGGTGGGAGTTTGCGATACGTAATTTTCAGCTCCACAATTTCCCAGAATGCACCCGTCTCGAACCACAACAATCAAGATGGCGGCCGCAACAGAGAGAAGTTTTGCCATTGGCTTATCTTCTGTTTTAAATTGTTCTTAAATCCACAATAAAGGGCTGCGCTGAAGGCTTTTCTTTTTAAAATAGACGTCTTTGCTGCCGGGCCGCTGTGCATTTACGTCACATCCGTGTTCCTCTGATTGGTTTCCTCTGGACTTGTTCGTCCCGCTTCGAGTCTCGATTTGAACTGCTGCCCCGACCGCGGACTCCCAGACTGTCTTCCCGGGTATGTAATACATGGAGGAAGCCAGGCCAGACTAAGTAGCAGCAGTACCTCCATATTGTTGCTCCAAAGTGCTGTGTGTTCAGGTCTGTGCTGGTTCCAGGTTTCAGATTGTGGATAGCTGCCTCCTCCGAGTCCTGGCGGCTGCAGACAGACACAGGGACAGATTCAGACATCAATATAAATCACTCACAGAATTACCTTAACCTTGCACGAGCTCGCACTAGCTGCTGAAAAAAACAAATGTGTTGACAGGCCAGCTCAGAGGAAAGCTCCTCAAATTGGTCCAAGTTATGGCAACAGTGATTATGATAAATTGCAGCGATCATCAAAAGGAGGGAAAAATTAAGCCCAGGCAGACAATTGTACACATTTTATAAAGTGTGTTAAGCTTAAACACTCACTTCAAGGGGAGGTGCTTCAGGTAAAAACATAGATTTAGCTAGTTTTCTCCCTTCACATATTAGTTTTAATGTCAACGTAACAAACAGACCAAACTCTCCCTTTCCAATGTTTATTACGTTTTGTCGAGTGTCAGATTTAGTCTGAAGTCACTCCATCACGCAGCCGTGATGCATATCCAATAACTGCCCTGTTCAAACCTGGCGGTATCCATATTTGGTAGATAAAAATATACACCTTTTTTTTCTTATTTTTAGTCATAAAATTCCTAAATCTAAAAAAATGCATTTTTATTTATTTAAGACGAGACACTGCAGGAAAAAGCTTTTTTTCACTTCTTTTTTCAGATTTTGTGCCTACTCATTCTCTTAACAAATATATTTTCACTTGGAAACAAATAAGTGACCTAAACTTTACAATAAGAAGAGTAATAATCGCACTGATTAGAACATTTCTCCACAAAACTGTATGAGAATTGTAACATCAAATGACCATTTTCTCAAACTGCATTTTTCTCACATTGTGGCGACAACATCTCCACTTTACTAGCTCCTACGGACTCTAAACCTTCCAGTCTTGTGCTAAATAATATTTTAAGATAAGATTAATAAGATTTGTTCAGAGGGATTTTTCAATAATTTATTCCGAGCATGATTCATTGAGTTTTGAACCCCCCAAAAAACAAGGTAAAATTAAGCAATTTCTTTTTTCTTTCTTTTTTTACAGATTTAGTTTATTCAAAAGTCCCATCCCAAATCCCCTCTGAACTACTGTATTTTCCGGACTATAAGTTGCACCAGCCAAAAAATGCACAATGAAGAAGAAAAAAACATATACAAGTCACACTGGACTATAAGTCACATTTGGGGGGGGGGTATTTTACAAGAACAGACATTTCATCTTGAAAGGCAAGTTCTAATAATAACAATAGAATAGAGAACAACAGGCTAATGCAATTAAAGCATAAACAACAAACTGAATATGTGGCTGGTATGCTAATGTAACATATTAATGAATATATAAGTCGCACCTGAGTATAAGTCGCAGGACCAAACTATGAAAAAATTGCGACTTATACTCCGGAAAATACGGTAATGTATCAACAAAATATAATCTTAATTTTATTTTAAATCTGGCTTGATCCATTATTTCGATTTTGTTGCTGGAAATATTGGCAATTTTGGTAATTTTTACACATAAAATGCCTTATTTTTATATGAAAACATAAAATGACAGAAAACTTGCAATACATTTTTTTTTATCATACTTATGTCCATAATATACAACAAAAGTTTAAAATTGATATCACTCAATTAAAATTGTTTCCCTATTCCCCTGCACTGTCTCCCCTTAATCATACATTTGACACCAGATTGAGGCCTTTTCTGGATTTTTCACCAGAATGCAGACACATTACTTTCCCAATGCTGTTGTAGTGGGGATTCTCCTGGACCACTGAGAGCCTGCACAAACTTACCAATGCTATGTTTGCAAAAGGACAGCCACCGATTTCTCTCGAGTAAGAGCCATTTTGTAAGTGTTCCTCATATCTTTCACCAATCTGTCTGCAGCCTTCGATGACACGGACGAGGTGACACCCTCTCCAACATATAGTGATGTTATTGTAAGTTGCGATAGGATCAGGCCCTTATAAGGTTAACTGGGAGCGTGCGGCCGAGTGAGAGGCCTTAAGCGCTACAGGAAATGCCGTCTGTCTGCCTGGTTTATGAGGAGAGAGAAGAATAACTGTGGTACAAGTGGTCCATTTCTTATGCTTCAAAATGTTGTTTTTTCTCGCAGTGGCACATTGAGAAAGACGGGCAGCTTTGGGTCATTGAGACTTTACTGATTTCAATAGCAACTTTGCATCTGGGAAACCGTCTTATCCCTATAATTTTATTTTTGTGAGTTCATTTTTAGAAGGAATTTATTGTTTCTTGTTTATAACCTTGATAAGTGCTTTTTAAAACTTAGCCAATCCAAAAATATTTCATCCGACCATAAGGTGCCACTTTGGAAATAAAAAAAAATCCTTATTATTGTAAGTTAATTTAACCCTATAAATAAACCCAGGACTAAACCAGGTCTAAACTAGGGACTAACCCTATAAACCCAGAACTAAACCAGAGGGCTGTTTCATAAAACTGTCTGGCCTGACATCTCTCTTAAAGCATAAACACTTGAGTTCAGGCTTAGTCTGTTTCACCAAACTCGTTCAGGGTTTTACTAGCCGCGCTCAGCCCTGTCCAACTCAATAAACCGGGCTATCGCAGTCCTCCCACAAGAGAGGAGCCCAGATATGATCGAACATCAATGCAGGGCATCAATGCATGACTACTGTGAGGACACGCACGACTCCGACAAAATCTCTTTAAGACACGAGAGGAGGCGCGGCCGGACTTTGTGGACATGCGCCACATACATTTGCATTTGATGCAAGGAAAGTAATGAAACAGCGCACGAGCGAATTTTATAACGTTACCCCTAGGGATATAATGATATTGACGATATCGCGGTAGTAAAAGTGCCTCGATATCGTTGTGGTCGTAAGGACAGATATCCATTAAAAGGACAAATATCGAAGAATAACCAGGCTCCCGCAGAACAACGCATTGTAAACTACATAGACCATAATCATTTGCGCTGGGTCGTCACAAGAGCCGCCGTGGAGCCAATAGGAGTACACGCTGCACATTGTAAACAGATTGGCATGGCGGATAGCAGTGGATAGCAGCGGATAGCAGCGAACAGGACTCACGTGGAAACTGATGAAGAAGTAGATTGTGCAGCTCCTGCAGATTTTACATCAGATGGAAGCAATTGGTTTTGCTGCTAAAGAGGAGAGCGGATGGCGGACAGACAATGGATCAAGCACTGCCACGTTACAGCCCGGCTACAGGCCCGGGACTACAGCCAGACTACAGCCCCAGGACTACAGCCAGACTACAGCCCCAGGACTATAGCCAGACTACAGCCAGACTACAGCCCCAGGACTACAGCCAGACTACAGCCAGACTACAGCCCCAGGACTACAGCCAGACTACAGCCCCAGGACTACAGCCAGACTACAGCCCCAGGACTACAGCCCGACTACAGCCCGACTACAGCCCGACTACAGCCCGACTACAGCCCGACTACAGCCCGACTACAGCCCGACTACAGCCCGACTACAGCCCGACTACAGCCCGACTACAGCCCGACTACAGCCCGACTACAGCCAGACTACAGCCCGACTACAGCCCGACTACAGTCCGACTACAGTGCAATACAACAGAAGAAACACGGGCAAGATGACGACCCATCACTCCAAGTTTTCAGATTCTCTCACAAAGAAAGCCACGTCCGTCAAAAAAGACACTTTGGACAACAATGCCACACAACAGCGTAAGGACTCAAAAAATCACCAGGTACATCGCAGAATATAGCATGTGATTTACGTGCCTTTTCTGCAGTAGATGCAAAGGATTTAAAAGGTTAGTGGCTAATGCTCCTGACTTGAACTTGCACATTTAAAAAACTATGATACGTTTTATGTTTCATGATCCATAAATATAACAAAACATGGCCTGGTGACAAAAGCACATTAAATCTCAGTTTTTTTGTTATTATCATAATATCATGAGCCATTTTACAATACCGTGAGCCTCTCCACAATATTGCAATAAATATCGTACCGTGAGATCGATATTGTATCGTACCGTGAGATTGTGACATCATTACATCATAACATCCCTAGTTCTTTGTAGGTGTTTTACCGTCACTGAAGACACTTAAGACCCAGTCTGACCGAGACATTTAAGCGCACCTCATGTCAGGACGTTTATCAATCAGATTTTGTGCTTAACATAAAGAGTAAAGTAACAATAGAACCAATGAAGAATACAAACAAAATGTAGGGTATATACATACATACATACAGTATCACACTTTTTTTTAGTGTGTGATAAAAGTGCAGTGTTTATGAAGCTAAGGCAGAGAACTAAGTTCTCTGACTACATTTCCATAGAAACTGAGAGACTCAGAGTCAGCCTGCTGTAGTTTAAGAAACCGAAATAATCCAGACTTGGCCAAATAAGCTTAGTTTACAGAGTAAGCCAGTTTTATGAAACAGCCCTCAGGTCTGAAGGTGTACATCAGGATTATTATATACAGTTGTGCTCAAAGGTTTACATACCCTGACAGAAGATAATATGTTAGTTACCTGAAAGTGGTTGTGCTGGGGGCTGGGGAAGTAACCCTCACTGGACCTTGGACTGGGGTATCCCGGTCTGCTGGGCTGAAGTGGCAGAGGTAGCAGTTAATTCGAGTGAATATTACACATTGGAAGAGGGTCGAGGAATACTAGTTACTGCTTTACCTTTGGCGGTGCTTCGTCTGAGCCTCCAGAGTCCCAGGACACTGTGACCTGTCGCCTCATCTCCATCCGCAGCCTCTCCTCCTGCTGAAGCTTCTCCTCCTCTAAGATAGTGCTGCACAAAGATACAATTTATTGCTTTTATATCAACAGCTCACTAAATATTTGTCTTAACAATTTATTTAATTTATTTAAAAGTGATAAAGTATAAGCAATTATGTCAAAAACTGCCATAACAGAAGAAATACGTTGTGATGAGCTTTTGAAATATTCTTTCACTAGACTATGTTGTGTACAACATTCTAAAGAGCCAAGTGGCAGGTCAAAATCCAATTTCCAGTCTTAGTTTATTGCTAATTTCTCTGTAAATCCTGGGCCAATTCACACAAAACAAAAACTGTCATAAAGTTCAATGTCTTTTCTGTCAGCACATATTATTCTAAAGGATGTGCATGTTTTTGGTCTGTAGAAAAGACTATCAGCCATTAGAATAATATGGTAGCTTTGTGAACCCAATCACTATGAAATACTGATCAAGTACAATATTTGGACATTTTCTTTTTGGAAATTTCTTTCAAAAACGGTTTCTCTGCCATAGAGAAACCGTTGGTCTCCAACTGAATAAATTTATTGAGACCTATTAAGGTCTCAAAATTGGTCTCAAATTGCCTTCACTACAATGCAGGCTTATGCTAATAATAGCAATAATAGCAGCATCGCACACTCAGGAAGGAGATGTCCAAAGTTATCTTTTATTTTTGATGACATTTCGGCAAAAGCCTTCCTCGGATCATCTTTCTTTCTTTTTCAAAAGAGTCTCCACTCTTTTGAAAAAAATCTTAGCCCCCTGGGCTGGTCCACTCCACATGCACTGTGGGTAAGAAGATAATCTGAAGAGAGCGTTTGCTGAAATGTCATCAAAAAAAACCAGAGCACTCCTCCCACACTGTAATTCTCTATTTACATTTTCTAAAAAGCCTTTATTGCACTGGGCTAATGCATATTCAAATCTTGTAAAACATATTGCTGGTTTCCACACGTATCGGCTCCAAAAAGCCTTTCTCAAGAAGTGTAATAAAAGATAACATTTTACATCTACTGTGTAAGTGAGTGTGCGACATTGTTTGTTTTATGTTTTCCACATCTGCACCTCAGATACAGTTTTTGGTGCGTTGCCTTCCTTTTCTTAAAGGTGCATTGTGGAACTTTTCAGACAAAAAACCCCAAACTTGATATTAATATGTATTTGACCTTTCAGTGACCCCGTGGCTGTATGGGTGGGTGGCTTCTGCTAGGTTTTCATTCACACTAATATCAAGTTTGTTTCCTTGCATAAAAAAGTTCCACAATGTACCTTTAAATCGATAAGGTACCAACATTTTTTACATTACAGTTTAAACAGCTGTTATGTCAAACAGCAGAATTCAACATTATTTTTCATTATATTTCTGTATTTAAGAAGACTTTATTTGAGTAACTCTGACTTGCCAAGTAATAAAAATATACCAACGGAATAAGATTTTTGTTATTTTTTCAAGTACAATGAAATTATTTCCTAATTTTTTAGTGTAATAAGGTGTTTGTAGTGCACTTAATTCCATTGGTACTTTTTTTTACCTGCTCAAATCAAGGTCAAAGGTCAGAGAAAATGTTTCTCAATTGAACTCATTTGGACAAGTGAAAATTACTCAAATTCAAAATATTAGACCTAAGTTTGAGTAATTTTGAAACTAATTTCAAATAAATTGAGTTTCATTGTCTTTTCAAAGTAAAAATGCTTATTATTTGACTTACCTACTCAAGGACCAATGTAATTATTAGAAAACACTACTACTTTCTAGATGACTTCACGCCGTACACTGCGCCGGAGCTTTACCTCAGCTGCGTTTTGAGTTCGGTGAACCGCGGCCGTTTGCTGGGATCGTACGACCAGCATTTGGTCATCAGGCTGTACAGAGTGGGCGGGCACTGGGGGGGCATGGCCAATCGCTCGCCGTTCTCGATCCGGCCAATCACATCGTTGTTCTTCACGCCCTGGAAAGGCTTAATGCCGTACATCAAGATCTCCCACATGCACACGCCTACGGACACACAGAAAATCAAAGACTGGACTGTACCCATGCTAAGTATTACATGTCAAATAAAGTAGTTTGAAGTTAAAGGTGCATTGTGGAACTTTTTATGTGAAAAAAGTTGATATTATTATATTATTAACTTTCAAAGTGTCTTGGTCTGAAATAAAGTAAATACATTTAATGTTAGAATATAAAAAAAAAAAAAAAAGATTCACAAGAGAGTACAAGAACAGGGCAGTGTTCATTTTGTGTGCATATTTTAGTCTAGTTTTAGTCTTTTGACAAAAACGTAATGTAGTCTAAAGGAGCACTGCCCAACCTTTTATGCGAAAAAACAACAACAACTCGATATTAGAGCCCATTTGACCTTTTCACACATTAGTCCAGTCGAGTGGTTCGATTGGGCCCAAAAGTTGTTACAATGTTGCAATTCTCAACTAGTTCGGTTCACATACGAGCGATCGCGATGTCCTCACGTCCAGGGTCGGTAGGCACCATGAATATTTTAAATAAATAACAATACTGTAGTTATAGCTTACAGTTATTATCTGTGACTAAATAAACTGTGCTACACGTCTGAATGCGTTAGCTGTTGCCTACCGTTCACCAAAACATCCGCTGAAGATTGTAGAAGAAAAAGCACAGCGACGCTCCTATAGAGCTTTGGAACTGCAATGCATTATGGGATTTTTGCCACCGTTTTTCAGGACCACAAAACATTGAAAACACAGCCCATTTTTCATTATTATTCCCCCGTTGATGGTGCATTCTAACATGGCACTCAAGGTCCCAAATATCCTGAAGTTATTTGTTTACAAACTGTAGAACTAAGGACAGCTGGATAGTTTGGACCGGTAAGATGGCGTCTCAACCACAGACACATCAACACAATCTGCTGTCCTCTAGCTTTGAAATTGAAATTACGAGAGCATTGTGTTCAAGTGCTTTTGTGTCAGAGCAAAGTTAAATTGTGAAAAACACACAATGACACGCTGCAAATGAGAAAATAGTCTACAAACCACAGCTACTGCCTTGCATCTGCTTTGTTATTAAAAGTTAGGATTTTGTTTTTTTTCATAAAACGCTAAGTGGAAGTAAACATGAATCTAAAATCGCGTAGGCTACACTAAATAAATATAGTCTATACTGCCTAACAATCAGCAAAAATACATGAAAAATTTAAGATCGCAGCTCTCCTTCTTGTCGAAAGGTCAAAGGTTATTTCATCTCGGCAACTCGGGCATCAAGAAATTGTCCCATTTCTCCAGTGGAAAATACGACATTAGGGGCGTTCACGTGTAATTTTCCACTCGACAAGTGGTATTTACCATCATTTCGACACCACATGAAGGCACCATAAGCCTGAACCAGCTTGTATTTCAGAGACATTTTTCAGAAATCTCTGAAATATAAGGTATAAGCTTTCACGTATCATGTAGGATTAATGGAACTGCTGTAAATGTAGTAGGCCTCGTGCGAAGAAATGAAGTCTGCGCTTCCTAAAAATACACTGCATGGCTTGCTACGGATGCTTCCATAGACCAAAAAGTCTGACATAACAGAGCAGGGCCGAGTCTGGTCAGCGCTCTCACCAGGAGCGAACCGCACTGGAACCACACGGAGACCACCTCCAGAAGTTGGTCTCGGCACCCAGAAGTGGGGTGCTGTGGGGGCTGCAGACCCCCTACTCAGTACGTCAGCCCCCCAAATACAGCCTTGCCCGCAATCAATAAAAAGTGCATAACACGCTGCACACAGCAGACGTCAGGTAAAGCCAACTCAGACAGATCGTGGACACGGGATAATGGGCTGCATAAAAACTGCAAAATGCTGCTTGTTTATCTTAAAATAGATTTAAATTTGCAATGTACTCGCAATATCATATTATATGGAAAGAAAAATATGCCCTGCGCCAGGATCGATCTTACAATCTCTGGTAGTAAAGTCTAACACTTAGCACGCTGAGCTATGAGATCCATGCTGTACCTCAAACTGGTCTGCTTTCACACCAGCCCAAACCAACTGTACTTGTAGGTGTTTTTTTTTAAGCGGATCAACCACAGTGTTAAGAGGGTTTAGCATGTTGCCTTTTCCAGGACAATTTCTTTCTTTAGGGTTTCAGGTCGGTGTTTTCTACTGATACAACCATCTCATGGCAAAGCAGTGAAAACCTACCAGTCACCCTTCATCCTGGAGCATCATAAAGGCCGTGAAGGTAAGTAAAGGGGCCACGCTAACCACCCATACAGCCACTGGGTCAATAAAAGGTCAAGTGCACACGGATATTAACAAGTTCCACAAAACACCTTTAAAGAATAAAAACAGTGATCTTACCGAACATCCACACATCGCTGGCAGAGGTGAATCTTCTGAAGTTTATTGATTCGGGAGCCATCCACTTGATGGGGAGTTTACCTTTAGACGCTGAAAATACAATTCAGTTATGAAAGGGCTAATAAAAGGACTAGGTGTGTCAATGCCCTGATTATGATTTCAAAGCTTAGGTAAAAAAGCTGATATTTGACACAGAAATGTATAAAGAATTGGAGCAGAATCATCGTTCTAATATAAAAGTATGTATTTATTTGCAAAGTATGATTTAGTAATTACATTTCTACATTTCTTCCTGTCCAAAGGAAGATTTTTGTAAATGTCTAATAAGCCCTGAAAAATAATATCTGGCATCTGCCTTCATCTAAAGTTGTAAGAAAAAAAAAAATCTATTTGGTGAGAAGTCTGAGTGGCTTTTCTCAACTCAAATTGTAATTTGATTTGAGGTCAATAGGTGGCAGTACAGCACTTCTCAGAATACGAGGAACGCTTGTCATTTCTGTTTGCTTTCTTTGTCATTCATACCTTTGTAATAAGAACTGTCCTCCATGTATCTGGACAGACCGAAGTCTCCAAGCATCACGCAGTCGACCGAAGACACCAGCACATTACGAGCCGCGATGTCCCTGAGGCAGAAAGTATAATAACATTAATTCAACTTTTCCCTTCCAAAATCGTATAAAAATAACATTATTCTTTTGTTTAATTATCCAAATATACCTGTGCACGAAGCGTTTGCTCTCCAGATAGGCCAGAGCGGTGCTGAGCTGGTAGGCAAACAGTATGAGAGTGGCCAGGTCCAAGCTGTACTTCCTCACCTGAAGGAACGACCTCAGCTGCGGACAGAAGTGAAAAAGAAATTAAGACGGAAAGCAGTGCGGGAAAGCAAAAAGATATAATATTTCGTCATAATTTTAGTCAATGTAATATTATTGCTGACTAAAATTAGACTAAAACTAAATTGAAGTTAGTTAATGAGAGTAAAACTATGACTAACATGTCCAGATGTTTTTGTCGACTAAATAAAAATGAAAAGAAGGAAAACTAAAATGAACAAAACTTCAATGACTCGGTTTGAAAGAGGTTCATATCATTTAAAGTCTCAGGCAAAGGAACAGGCCTGGGTTTTGATCATGTGGGAGACGCCCCATGAAGCAGAGAATATTATTACATATGTTTGAAAACTATCACATAAATGTAAATGTAAAGCTAACTCGAGCGGAATATTTATTGACTAAAATCAACAAGATTTGTCTGACCAAAATTAAATTCCATTTTTGTGAAAAGACTAAAACTAAATTAAAAGTTGCTGCCAAAATTAACACTGCACACTCCACGTGGATAACACCATATGTCAATATTTCAATATTTATGCATGGACACGCGGGTGAGAGGAGCGAAAGGAAGGAAAAAGGCGCCGCTGGAGTCATTTCCTGGTCCGTGGCTTGGCTAAACTTCATAAAATAACTATTGTAAAAGGTGAGTTTGGTCATTTTTCTAATTTAACATGGTAGCTACGATGTTTAGGCAACAAACTACACTGAAATCTCGAAAATTGCCCACCGCATGAAAAATCAATGGTTTCACCTGCCGTGTCTCGCCTTAATTTGCGTAATTGTGACATGCCAAGGAAAAAAAATCTGTATTTGAAAATGACCTGATTCAAAGAAAACTGATATATTTTCTAATTTTAAGTGCAGTTGATTTTTGTATTGAGCTAATAGACTGGCAGGTTTTTTGGCAAGTTACAATTACTCTAAGGTGAAATACAGTAGTAATAGAGAAATAGTCTTAACTTGTTGTTAAGACTAAGTTGTTACAAACACATTTTTCTGGTTAATTGGAACAAAAAGGTAAACCCTGACAGTGATCAGGTCTTGGACAATATGACTTTTGTGTTTGGCGTCATAAAAAAATCAATATAACAATGAGCCAGTCTTTTGAACGGCTCTTTGAAATGAGCGGATCCCAAAGACTCGGCTCCCTGTGAAGAGCCATGGATCCCGTCGCAAACCAAAGCCAAAGCACTTGAGGGTAATGCAACTTCACCTCGCCCAGAGTGCACAGCTCCATGATAATCCACACAGGGTTTTCTGTGATGACCCCGATGAGCTTCACGATGTGTGGGTGGTCGAACTGCCGCATGGTCACTGCCAGGAAAAACAACAACAACAACAACGTATTTATCACTGAAAGAAAACAGCAGATCAGCGGCAAAAAAAGAGTTTAACGTACGTGCTTCTTGGAGGAACTTCTCTCTAACGCTGTCCGAAGTGCAGTTTTTACAGGTTTTGATGGCGACAGGCAGCGATGGCTTGTCCTGAAATAACATGTACAATATTAATACAATAAGTGACCCCCGACATTACCGTGCGAGCGATTTGGGACACGTTATAGATGCAAGACGGCACAGGCTATAGACATACCGGGATGCTGTAGACTCCTTGATGCACATCTCCAAATTGGCCCTCCCCGATGCAGCGTCCCAGTTCTATCCTTTCCCTCTGGATCTCATAGTCCCGTGCTGAAGGGGGCAAACAGAGGAGACATTAGTTTGATAGTAAAACTTGGCATTCTCATCACAAACTTTACAATTTTTTCAGCTCAGTAAGGACATAGACCAAAACCACTTTTCAATATTCAACTTAACATTTAAAGTGATAGTCTGTGAGTCTAAATATATAATACATTTAATACAATGCTTTTAATTGACAGTCTGTGCCCGGATTTTGAGTAAGTAACTAATTATAATTATATTTTTCTCAGCAACTCACTACAGGAGGGGTTTTCAACCAGTAGCAACCATAGCCCCCTGGTGGTCCGTGGCAGTACTGCTGGTGGTCTGTGACCTGCTATC
This sequence comes from Lesueurigobius sanzi, assembly GCA_900303255.1. NCBI lineage: Eukaryota > Metazoa > Chordata > Actinopteri > Gobiiformes > Gobiidae > Lesueurigobius > Lesueurigobius sanzi. The sequence continues at coordinate 13,799 of OMNZ01000294.1, read as the reverse complement.
CAGTTTAACCTCTTAAGCCCTAAGGTCCCCATTTTTGGGGACTTGCCACTTTTAGAGACAATCCTTGTTTATTTTAATCTATTTTTAAAAATGTGTTCACAAAAAATATATATATTTTATGACCAAATATATAAATTGGATCCAAAATTTTCATTTTCATTGAAATATTACAAATTTAAATTTTTTGGCCAAAAAGTGCCCTATTTATTACAATGGGATTCCGCCTAGACTATTTTAAATCAAAACCTCAATAACTTTTCAATTATTTATTGTTAACAGTTGGTAAAAAAAAAAAAGTCAATAAATAGCTTACTATTACTATTTTTGATGTTTATTTGTTCTCTACAATGAAAAGAAGCTGTTGACCTCCTATAATGTGTGTGTTTTTTTTTAGGCAGAATTCATATTTTCTGACTTTCAACCTCAATTACTCATGCTAACTATGATTTTCTTGAAAATGTTCACATCTATAGTATCCCCATAGACATTCATATCATATGAGAGCAATATGAACATTTTAGACATTTTACAATCTGATAAAAGCCTTCCAGAGTATATGTAGACCAAATTCAGAAAAAAACAGCCACGGGCTTAAGAGGTTAAGGGCCGCTGCATATTGAATATGAATGACTATCAAGTTGATATAGCTCTTTTAATTATTCTACTTATATTATTTTAAACATTTGAGAAGACAAAGCATTGTAAAATAAGTATATAGCCTTCTTTTATACAAAAAAAAAAATAGGCCTATATTGCACACACAGTGGGCCGTGGGCTACTGCTTAGTCTGAATGGTGGTCCCTGGGGCAGAACCAGTTGAAAACCCCTGCACTACAGGATTACATGTTGACCAATGAGACGAGCTATCCTGTGTGCTGGGACCAAGGAGGGGCTTTCCAATCAGGAGGGGAAGGGAGGTTGTTTATATTTAAAATGTATTTCTCTCTCCTCATTTTGCAAACTTACAGACTATCACTTTAAGTCAAATGTATTTAAAATCAATATCTCTGGCTGATTTAAAATGACAGAGCCATTCCTGCACCACTAAAGTTAAAGAAACACACAACTGTAGTCAATCAGGAAACTATAATTCACACATAAATGCCCTAGTTTAAAATCAATTCTAAACAAACTGTATAGGTTCTCAGTCGTACAGGAGTTGTCCATCGTAGGCCAAGATTCTTCAAGTTTCTTTATTCGCTGAGGAAGATCTTTGGACTAAGATCGAAACGTCCGACACTCCAACTACAGAATACAGATGAAGACTGAAGAATCTTGGCCGACGAATTCTATACAATTTTTAGTTTTATTTATTAGAAATTTGCAAATGAAAGGATTGGCTTGAAACTACTTGTACTGCATTGCACGCATTCAGTTAACAAGTTTTCCAACATCTGCAGAGGTGGTCAGCAACAAAGTAAATATACTTAACGACCAAATACCTGACTTTTGTTTTTGTTTACAGCAAAAAGACAGAGCGAACGTTTAAACTGTTAGTTGTGGTCCAAGCTCAGTCCCAACATTCTTCACAGTGTGTTCACAACTTGATTTAGGATGTTAATATTTCAGTGGAGACGTCTGTTTATGAAGTGCAATCTTCACCTTTTAGAAACCACAGAATAACTTCAGTAATAATTTGACTTTCAAAAGTCGTCCAACTATCATCATCAGCTAGGAGTTGAGACTGGAATGTTTGAACTGGCTGTTTAAACATAAACCTACATAAACTAATTGTAGATCAATTTGGCAGAGACGGCCTAAAGTTGGTACGAGACTGGGAAAAGAAAGGCGTGGCCTAAGAAAGGTGTGGGGTCATCACCTGCAGCTGTGTAAGTCCAGTTGATTCTAGTCTCAACTCCTAGCTGATGATGATAGTTGGATGACAATTATCTAAAACCTGTCCAGTTAACAAAGATTGTATCTCAACATTTGTATTTTGACCTGGATGTTTAAACATGAACCTACATATACTTTTATATAACATTTAAGGCAAATGTCGACTTTTTCAATTTTCAAATTTTGGGCTAGTTTTATCTCTTTACATAATGAACTTTCACCTGGATCCAATATATTTCCAAATCTTCACAATAAGGTGTTACATTATTGTTCTGATTCAACATTTCTCCATAGAAAATTGTAACTTCAAATGCATTTTCTCAGCAATGCATATTTCCAACACTCTTGCAACAACATCTCCACTTCAGTAGCTCCTGCAGACTCCAAACTTTCCAGTCTTGTATTTAACAATATTTTGAAGGTTTGTTAAAAATTGACAAACATTAATACATTTTTCCTCATATTTATGTTAGTAATGCACACCTTTTTTTTTTTTTTTCCCCTATTCACCTGCAGTGTCTCGCCTTACTATTTTGACCACCACTGCGTCTGGCATTCAGTGTCAATCTAAAGCTCAATTTTCTGGCTACTGCCAAGATTATTTTTCAAATACAAAAGGTCCTCATTCATGAAACCAACTAGAGCACAAAATTTGTTCTTAGCTGAAAGAGTTCTTCTGGAAGAACAAATCCTCAGAACAGTCAGGAGGACTCTTACACACGGATAATCTGCAGTTTTAGAATATTATCACAGTCAAGGTGGACCCAAAAATTCTAAATATTTCACAGCATGAGCACCATATTTCTGTAGTAGTGGTATAGAGCAGAGAAAGTGTAAATTAGACTTTCACAGGTGACAGCTGCTGCTCATTGGACGCCACTCTGCTCTGGGCAGGTTCAAACATGTCATGATCAGAGGAGGGGCTTTAGACAAAATACAGAAGGCTATTTACAATTAGAGGAATGTTGTTGTTTTTTTTTTTTTAAGTAAAAGTAAAAAGTACTGTGTGATAATATTAGTAAAAAAGTAGAGTGTCTTTGTATTGATATACAGTGCCCGACAAAAGGCTTGTCGCTTATCCCAAACTGTCGGAACAACAAATAATAACTTGACTTGTAGTTGATCAATTTCAATCAGAAATGGCAAAACTCTCTAGATTATGTTTATAATATCAAAATACAGTTTTGAATCATGTATTGATTTTTATAATTTAATTAAGACAGAAAGGTCAGATTTTGCTAAGACATAAGTCTTGTCGCATGCGAAAAAAAAGGTTGAAATTACACATACTTTATTTTGAACACACAAAAAGTTACAATAACATTGGAGCATAAAGATGTGGTGCCTTGGAAAAAAAAAAAATTGCATGACTTCCATGAGCTTGGAGGACAGCATCCATACGTCTTGGCAATGACTTGATGAAGTCATCTGGAATGGCAAAGCAGTCTTCAGGACTCCCAGAGTTCATCAAGATATTTTGGTTTCATCTTCAGAACCTCCTCCTTCATCTTACCCCAGAAATGCTCAATAATGTTCATGTGTGGAGACTGGGCTGGCCAATCCTGGAGCATCTCGCATGTGGTTTTTTTCCCCATGGCACCACAACTTTATGTTCTAAGTGTAATTTCAACACTTTTTTTTTGTATGCAACAAGACTTATGTCTTAGGAAAATCTGACCTTTCTGTCTTAATTAAATTATAAAAATCAATAAATGATTCAAAATTATTATAAACAGGCTTTTGCCTTTCATTATAAGCCATTTCTGATTGAAATTGATCAACTACAAGTCAAGTTATTATTTGTTGTTCCGACAGTTTGGGATAAGCGACAAGACTTTTGTCAGGCACTGTAGTATACTGTATAGACTGTATAGTATATATTGTAAATGTAATGATAATGAGGGGGAGTGAGTTCTTGTGTTCATGAATTTGGGGCATCTCTCTTTAAAAAGAGCTTTGTCTTCTTAAGAACGCTTCATGAATCAGACTTAAGATTTTTCAGAAACTTCTTAAAGTTATACTTAAGAACCTTTCCTCAACAAAACATTCATGAATGAGGCCCAATATCTTTCAGAACATATGGCTTTGCACAGTGACAGAAGCGGACACAGGCGGGAAGTTTTACCTTCGACAACTCCATAGCTGACTGTGAAGGCAGTGAAGGAAAAAGAGGAAGAGGTTGAAAAGAGGTAAAGAAGAAGCAGCTGTAGAAAATATCTCAGACACGTTAAAGACACACGAGGCATTTTGACTTCACTCATGCGTTAGAGACAGTAAAACATCCGTAAACTACCACTGAGTTAACCACCGACTTTAATAGACTTCATGTTCAAGGCTGACAAAATGCAAGATGGAAAATATTTTAGGAGAAAGAGAGGAAGAGTGCAGAGAGTCCAGTTTCAAAGCTGGCCACACAATCAAACGACTGGCCCCAAAAAAACATCCAAATTTAAATGTGGTTGAGCGGGACAAAGCCACCATTACTTACTTACAGGCTTCGACCAAACTTTGAAGACAAAATTATGAAATAAAGTTAGAGAAAATGAATGGTTTGGGTAACGTTCGAATGAGTTTGACAGATGCAGTGTTTTCCAGGGCCTCAACTCTGTCCAATCGGCCTGGCATCGATTAGCTTCCACTCAACTCAATGCAGCTCCATATGAGATGGCACTGGGTCAGTCCACGAGAACCTCACATCAGTTTGGGCATATCATCTTATCTGAAATGTTTCTTTAATACAGTGTAAATTGCATTTTTCTTGTTTATAGGAAATTGTGTTTCAATACCACACATTTTGTCATGTCCCCAGCAGCCTGAGATGAAATTTAACTTGGAATATAACAATTAGGTAATAAAAACATACATCTATTTTGAGTCGTGTGATATGTGTGGTTCTCCCCCTATAAAAAAAACATTAGTATAATCCATTTGAGCCCAAACATCAAGAAGAGACACCACTAAGTATTTTGGACACAATAGCAGAAACAGGCAAGTGGCTAATTTCTGCTTTGTTATCTTTAATGATTGTCCAGTGAAAATGTAGCTGTCAATTATAATGACTAATAAAAAGCCAGAAATATAACATTTTAAAAAGGTCTTTGCTATTTTTCAAATGTACTATGCCAATCGCTTGCATTCGGACATATGAGCGGCTGCTACTGGAGGCTGTTGGAGAGACTGATTCTGAATCTTGTGCATGCCATGTGCTAACTATGTGACGCTCAGCAGCCACTTTGCAGAAAAATCACTGCATTTCGACAGGGACGGGACAGAGCTGAGCGTTTTGCGGGTGATTCATAACCAACCCGCTCCCAAAGGAGGGTCCAGACCACTCCAGGGCTGGGGTCTGAGCAGGTGAAGGGGGAAGAGATGCTACGCACCGATACGCACGACTTCGAGAGAAACAATGATAACGTGGTCAAATTTAACCAAGCGGCAACTCAAATTTGAGCTAAATGTATGTTTTAAGGAAAGGAAAAGGAAAGGCGTCGGGGTGGAACGGTGCGGAGCGTTTTGGGAGTGTCTCCACAGCCTTTAACGAACCGCACCGCTCCTAAATGGGGGTCCAACTCAGACAACTTCAGGACTAGGGTCCCAGACGGTGTGGAACCCTTTTGCAGATCGGACCGGTTTGGGAGGGGGGGGGGGGGGGGGGGGGGGGTTTTTTTTGGGGGG
>OMNZ01000236.1:2145-13420 GCA_900303255.1 Lesueurigobius sanzi | reverse complement strand
CCATACACCCACGCGAGCCGTAACTGTGAAACAAACTTTGTGTTGCTGCAGCTGGTACAACTATTACACCTGTCATTGTTACGCCTGATCTACCTCATTCCTCGCCTTGTTTTCTTTACATGTAATATCAGTGCGACTGTTTGCCTTCTAAGGTCATGTCCATACGTACCCGGATATTTTTTTTATAAACACATATTGTCCTACATACGACAATATGTAGGACCCTAAAGACAAAACCCCAAAACACAAACAGAGCAATGTAGTTTACGCAATCCAGTCCAAAGAGCATTACATTGGACAGACGAAACAACTACTTCATAAAAGGCTTTATCAACACCGCAGAGACAGCTCTAATGGCCCTCAGTCGGCTGGGCATCTCCATCTCAAAGCCACAAATCACTAATTTGAGGACAGTGAAGTTAACATTTCAGCAAAAGAAAATAGATGGTTTGAGCGGGGAGTGAAAGAAGCTAGTTTTGTGTAGCAGCATCCTTCGCCCGAAACCAGCCCTCTGTCATGCTGGTGAGGCTGGGCCAGAGTCCAGGGCAGGACCATAAGAAGTTAATGGGCAGTGATTAGGTGTGAGTAGGGTCGCTGAGACCGAGACTGACAACAAAGGTGTTTTTCTAGCCTTTAGGACAAAGAGAGGTGGGACTTACAGGTAACCTCCTCCTACTGGTCTTTATAGGATCCACTGGCGTCAAAGTTTGCTCAGTCCTGACGAGGCTCTTTGGATGAAGAGCGAAACGTCCTACACTTCAACTACAGAGTACAGATGAAGACTGAAGAAGCTTTGCTTACTACACACGTGTTAAAAATATCTCTGTCCAGACAACAGTTTCAGCAAAACTGTTTGGTCAATTTTTCAAGCATTCTGTCTGTATTTAATGGCATTTTTGGAAATTTGAAGAGAGTTTATAAAAAATATCCAATTATTGACATCATAAACGCTGCATAGATGTGGACAGTAGACCCAAAAGCAGAGAAATATGAGTTTATAGAAATATCTAAGTACATGTGGACAAGGCCAGCTGTTACAATATACAATATGACTCTATAGCCATTGATTGATAGCGCTTTAATGTAGTTTCATTATTTTGAACAACGACAATCAATCTCTTTTCCATCTGAAACACAAAATGCAGAGGGACCAAACCCTCCTGACCAAATGGTGCCTTGGGTTTCTCTGAAAGTGGAGCCAGGTCAGAGCGTGGGTCACAGAACACAGGCTGGTACCTTTATGCGGGTCATGCAGACTGGCTCCTTTCTTTAACCCAACAACTACACAAAGTAAATTGTGTGAAGTCACTGGAGTCCTTTTCCTAATTCATTCCATTACAGTTCAGCAAAGAGTAACTGTACTTTTTTACTTTATGTACAATTTAAATACAATGTAAATACCCCTGAATCAATATCTTCTCAGTACTGTTAAACCTTTCTTTTCTTAAGTTAATCTTCTTAAAATTCCTGTGCCTTCCGTGCAAACCCATGATGTCTCCCAGTTGCTTTATGAGCACATCACACAAATAGTGTTTTTTGTTTGGTGAAATCAGAACAGTTTAAAATAGAGGAATTAAAAATGACGAATCACTATCCTAAAATATGCAAACTTTGCCTGACGCTGACGTGTTGACAGTCTACCCACTTGTCGCTTCCCACCGATGTTCTTACAAATCCTTTATGAATAAAACCGCACTTGTGTATTTATACTCCCGCAACTCAGCCTCTCCGCTCCGGCTCCGGCAGAAACATGCTCTTATTGTGAGTGCTCTAATTGCCGTCTAATTAATTGTTTTAGACTAGAGGCAAGTCTCCCATGTGCACGACATCAAAGCGGTAATCAACACTTTGCATCTTGAAAGGATTAGTTCCACGTGGAAAAGCCAAAGTGGGTAAATCTACGCCAACCTAAGAGCAATTGATTTCCAAGCCCTCCTTATGCTCCAGAAAACCCTCCTCTTCAGTTCTAATACGTAAACAAACAAGTCATCTCAAACTTATATTGTTTTTTTTTTGTCATTCCGGGCACATATAGTTTGCAATTTCCTGCAATGCCGCCACTTCCACTTAATACCGAGAATGCTGTACCTTTCTGAGGAAATTCCATTTTGATATGAAGCGATGTAGTGTCTTCGCTTGTCCGCCGGCATCACGTCGATGTAACCGCCCACATCATTCCGGACGACCCCAGCGTGAACCGCGGCTCGGCAAATACTGGACCTCTGCGCGACAGAAAAGGGGATACAGCATTTCTCAACGCAGCGATGAGCGAAATGAGGATGGAAGAAAAAAGGTGACAACTCACATCAGAGTATATTCGGGTTCCTATGACCCTCGATATGTGGGGGTTCTCCTCTAAACAGTTTCTCGGACAGTATAACCTAGAAAAAGCAGACGATATATCGTTGATAATGCAGATGTTTGAATGAGTTTTCTGACTTCCACCTTAGAACATCGCCAAGATACGTTCTTTGTTAAAATAGGCTGTAGCATTTTGTTGTCTAAGCACTTCCTCTTTGTCTTAGCACTTCCTGTGAGTTGTTGTCAGGTGTAGGCCAGGTTTGGGTCATGTTCAGACCAAGTTTAGACCAGGTTTAGACCAAGTTTAGAACAGGTTCAGACCAGATTTAGACCAAGTTTAGAACAGGTTTAGACCAAGTTTAGACCAGGTTTAGACCAAGTTTAGAACAGGTTCAGACCAGATTTAGACCAAGTTTAGAACAGGTTTAGACCAAGTTTAGACCAGATTTAGACTAGGTTTAGACCAGGTGTAGGCCAGGTTTGGGTCATGTTTAGACCAAGTTTAGACCAGGTTTAGACCAAGTTTAGAACAGGTTCAGACCAGATTTAGACCAAGTTTAGACCAGGTTTAGGCCAGGTTCACAAAATGTACATGATAGTAATATTAACGTTGTTAACGATTGTTGTTTGGTTAAAAACCTACTGAACACAACAGTTTTTGAAACAGCTGATTTCCATGTGCTTCACTTTAGTTTTTACTGTGACATAATAAACACACCATAACGACATGAAAAATGTGACATAAAACTATTTTTAACAAAATGATGACTTTATTTTTGTTGTCACTCTAGTTAATTGTCTGGACTCTAAAGGACCAAAGCTGATCGTATTTACACAGCAGTTTGTTGTAAATATTACACCAATAACAGAAGCCAATGTCAGCTCCAGTCAGACCTGCAGTTTGACTATAAACACAAGATGGCGGCACCCATTGCAAGTTCCTGAATAAGGTAAATAGAAGCTGAAAGAGAAAAATAGTACCTTGGGCAGTGTTTTGCTGGTTTCTGATAAGGACAAAGCACTGCTGCTGTTGTCTCACATGTGATAGCTTGAACTGTGGGAATAATAAAAGATATTATTCAGTATGTCAAAAGGGGAAAAACAGTTTCCTGATGTTTATTATAGCACATGTATTGTCATATTAGTCTTACTTGACACTCTGGAAACCATGAAGGAATTGGCACTTTGGTATTTCCTGCAACCCCAACAAGATAATAATAAGAATGTGCTCATTAAGATTGCAAAAAGCCAAGTAATCGCCTTAGAAGATGTGCTCACCCTAATGACTGCACCCCATTCTTGTATGATTTGATAAAATAGTCTTTTCTTCCTTGTCTGCTCACATCTAACCATCCTCCGTCATTATCTATGACTCCAGCGTGTAGTCCTGCCCGACACACACTAGATTGCTGAAAATGGCAAAAATGATGTAAACACTAGCACCATTTGATGACCTAGTTGAAATCGGTAGCTTTTGAATGGGTGGTCAAAGCTGTTAGACATCACACACAGCTAATGGAGGGTGTTTATTGACCAAAGTCCACTAAAGCCACAATTGATTAGGGAACTCACCATTTCATAGTAAACCGTGCCCACCACTTTCCCAGAAGCATCTAAACATCCGGCTGGACATTCATATCTAGACAAAAAAACAAGGGCAATAGTTGTTATTAGTAACTTTTAATGTGAAAAAAACTTGATATCATATATATTTGACCTTTTAATGACCCGGTGGCTGCATGGGTGCATAATGGAACCTTTACTGTAACTGTAACTACTAAATCTGCATAAAGGTATAGGCTACAGCAAGTTCAGAGTCTGTTCATTTTGTAGCTGATATAGATAAGGTTGTGCTCACCGTTCATCTACATGTGCCACTTAACTATCCTTAATATGCATGATAATTTTACAAGATTGCAATAATATTTGGACGAGCAAAAGAGATAACATTGGATAAGCCCCTGTGGCTAGATTTATTTGCTTTTGTACCTGTTGCATGTCGTCCCTTTGCACTGATCCCTCAACTTTGTGTCGCAGGTGACGAGCTGCGCTGCAAAACACAAAAGGTGGACATCAACGAACGCTCCTTTTGGACAAAGACTTCAACTTCGAGTTTTGAGTGAAAGCCACAAAACAAGAGAGGGAGAGAGAGAGAGAAGAATTCCTGCTACAAGGTGGCCAGCAGAATTGAAAAGAAGTGGCTCGGTTTACAGACACAGATCCCACGTGCAGTGAGAGGAAGCCATTTAAAAACCACAGCAAGGCCCTTTCAACCCTAAACCGTCCTCATCAGCCAAGAGCAAACACACACACGCCCGAGCAGAGCCGCGCCAAGCAACAACTGAGGATCTGTCAACCTCAATCACTGTGATCATCAACTATTCTGTTATTCACTTTCAAAACCATCTTTTTAAACAACTTTCTTGCTTACAGGCAACTAGATACAGTACATTCTACAGCAGGGGTAGGGAACCTATGGCTCGGGAGCCAGATGTGGCTCTTTTGATGACTGCATGTGGCTCTCAGATAAATCTTAGCTGGCATTTCTTAACACAATGAGTAATAGAGGCTACATTTCATAATAAAAAAAAAATCAATGTAAGACGACCACATACAGCTAAAGTTCCAGAGCTGTGCATGTTATGGTCCAAATGCATAAAATTAAATGTTGGTCATAAGTTACCATTCTTCTCCACTTGTGAAAAGTGGAGGAAATGGTAAGAATAAATTCTGACACGTAATACTCTCTTGTTTAAAAATTCACACATTTTGTTGTATTCAGAGTGAAAAAAATATTGTATGGCTCTCACGGAAATAAATATAAAAAGTGACTTTTTTGGCTCTTTTAGCTAAAAAGGTTCCCGACCCCTACAGTCATTTGTAAATTTGGCAACTAATACATATTACTATTGTAGCTTAAATAGTTTCTTTTTTTTTTTAGATTTAAGTTAGCTTAACTGTTTAAAATACGCAAGTCTTTCATTTGTCTTGAGTTAATCATTCTCCTTATTCTCCTCATTATATCTATTTCTAAAAAAATGTCTTGTTAATATAAAATGAATTGTACAGTGAGATACAGCCAGTGGTTAACAGTTCATCGAGAAGTGCTCAATAAGGCGACCAATAAAGAAACTGAACAAAGTGTGCATCTCTAATTACTGTTTACCATTTGCTTCTTTTAGTCTGATCTAATCTTAGTACTTGTCGTCTTCCACCTCCACATTTGACCTACTTAGTAACAACAACTCTGTTAAACTTGTCCTTCTACTGTTTTTACCACCGTGAACCTCCCAAACCTAAAACCAGACCCGCAGTTCTGAGCTGCAACGTGAGCCAGAGTCAACAGTAAAATGGCAGCTTACACATCTGCTGTGTGTTGACCACCTCATTCCTGTGCAGGACCTCCGTTGGGGGCCTGGTGGGGGCCGGAGCCGGGGCGATGGGGGGGTCCGGCTTGGGGGCCCGGGGACGAGGTCGAGCGGCCTCGGGTTCAATGAAGTTGTTTTCCTCCGCTTCCTCTTGGTAAGGGTTGTAGCTGTCATCTGAAAAGTGTCGCATGCGAGGAGCATTTTTGTGAAGGTCCGTTTAAGGTTACAGAAGAAGCGAGTCGTTCTGTGCAGGTTTTCTGAACTACAGTGAACTGAAAACAGATCTGTGCGTGAAATATGTTTATCTGAATCTAAATTATGATGGTAACCTGCAGGCATGACATTCACTTTTTTGAAGATTGGCTTCTGTGGCTGGTCTTTTCCAAAAGTTACTTGTGAAATAGAGATTGTATAAGCCATAATGCACCATATTTTCCAGACTTTTAAATCTGAGACCAAGAACAGAATGAGACAAGAACATTTGTTCTATTAATTAGGTATTTTTATCTGTTAACTCTACTAGGCATGTTTGTACGGCTCTGATCTTTGTGTTTTTACGTGTCGGTGAGCTAAAGATGAATTTTTGTACCTTGGTAGACAATAAAGCTTTCTATTTCTTTCTATTTCTAACAAACATTTCATCTTGAAAGGCAAGTTATAATAATAATAAACTAGAGAACAACAGACTGAATAGGTGTCTGGTATGTTAACGTAACATATTAACAGTTATTCAGATAACTATAGCATAAAGCACAGAATCAGTGTGAAAATAAAAAACTGTGAAATTACAGTATATATTTTCATGTATAAGCACCTGAGTATAAGTCGCAGACTTATGCCGCCAAACTATGAGAAAAAGTGTGACTTATATGGAAAATATGGTTTGTGTAAACTATTATGTAATTCTGGCTCCTTAATTGATTTGGACAATGAAAAATTCCTGGATGACTGGGAGCCTAAATAAACATAGTTTAAATAGAAAACTTTGTACCAAATAAGGCTACATTGGAAATTCAGGCCAGGATCTGATATAGTAATTAAGTCCAGGGCCAATGTAAAAGTTGTTTGCCCAGGACCAATGTTGCAACCTGAGATGTCATGACAAAAATTAAGTTTAGGAACAAGGAACGGTCTGCTGTCATTTTGGATCTACAGTATGAGTTGGTTTGTCTGGAAATATACCTAAACCCTAACCTTAAAGTTTCCCCTGTTCCGAAACTTCATTTTTGTCATGACATCTCAAGTTTTCAAAGCAGGCCGTCCCTCCCGAGCCGACTATCTATAGCACACCTGACCCCTGACTGGCTGGCTGTAACATTGGTCCCGGGCAAACAACTTTGACATTGGTCCTGGACTCTTAATTACTTGGTGGCATCAGATCTTGCTTACTGCTATAGGTGGTTTTGAGTCACATGTCTTTTATGGACACCATTTTGTGGACTTTTCACCATTAAAACAATTAAATATTTGGTCTTTAATTCTTGAAACCCATCTCCATGTGTAAGTTGATTTTTGCAATTGTGGGTATAAGAACGGATGAAAAAAAGGCCCAATGTCCAACTTGTTGAAGGACAGCCTCATCCACTGTCTGGTCACAAAGCTGAACTGAGCAATATTCATAAATCAAATTGCCAGTATAGGTGGAATCCAAGCCTCCACTTATGCCTGTTGTGAACTCACTCTTTTGAATACCAGTCAGAATGGAAAATATTACAGCATCAATGACTCAGGCCACAGTCGCTCTGAATTAGTTTAATATTCGCTCTGTCTAGAATCCCCCTTTAGCACCAGTCCCACGTGCCTTCGGTGTCCCCTAACCCATAACCCTGTTTTGTGATTTTAAATACCTTTGTAGCAGAGATTGTCCTTGCAGCCTCCTCCATAACTGGGCGGGCAGGCTGAGCACGGCGTCCCATGTTTGTACGGAGCATGACCCCACCAGTTACCCCTGTTCAAGTCACACACAAATCACTGAATGTAACATGGAACAAGAGTGAAAAACATGAATGACCTCTAACTTTAGACTTCTGACAGGCGCGCTCCGCTTTGTCACTCACGCAGCTGCCTATCATCAGGAGGCGCGCTTACTTTGGAGAGTAGTTGCAGACGAGATAGACAGCCTTGGCCCATATCTGGCCCCAAACATTCATATTGTAGCACATGTTGATGGCACAGCCCACGCGACTGCTGGTGGCCCACACGACCTATCAAATAATCATGAATACTTGGTAAATATTACATTGGGGTTTTCATTGGTACAAAATAATGGGATATTCGGATATTCATGTCTATTACCTGCGTGTAGTGGGTACAAACTGGGCCGGAGCACCTGAAGGGACAGTAGGGGTTACACTCCTGAGGGTAGGGGTAAGAGTAGTCTCTCACTTCATCGTACCAGGCCTGGACATGGAACGTGGGGGGCTGATACCTGCAGAGATCCCAACAATACTGTCCTTTACGACTTATATTTCTCCTTCCTTTCGTACACGCTTGGATAAGGCACACAAGTCTGCAGTGTGTTATTCAGTTATCACTGATTTAAATAGCAATAGTTAAGCTTGAATTTATCCGATGCAAGCCTTGAAACAGTACAACAACGGACGCGTTCATGTAGACATCGTCATTATGAAGTTGACAGATCAAGAAACTGTGCCAATAGGCTGCGTTCACCTTCCCCAGTGAGCGCCCAGGTTCTGTCCGATCTGAGGCAGTAGCCCCGCAGGACCATGCTCCCAAAGGCAGGTCTCCGCCCACTCCTCAGCTGTACGCTCCAGTTCAGTGTCCCAAACCTGCAACAGAAAACCAACTCAGGATCAACTAAGCACTGCCTTTACAGTAGCAGTCTGTAAGCCTAAGTGCACAGTATTTCAAATTTAATAGATACAAACACATGGAAATTAGAAAATAAATCTAATTTTACTCGGAATAAGTAATAAATCTTATTCCATTGGCATTTTTTGACTTGGCAAGTTTAGAGTCAAATATATTACACAAATATAGCATAGATATAGTCAGTTATAAATCTATGTTTTGCAGTGTGTGAATTTCGGAAAGCTCCTGCAAAAGCACTTAAGGTAATACAGAGCTCTCCAGAAGAATCCCACATTATGAGTAAAAACATGTTGCGTTTTTCAGCTGTCACTGTCAATATAATAAACAGCCATTGCAACCCGATACTGATATTATGGTTTACTCCTAATTCGGAGCATTGCTGACTCTGTGCAAACCCTTCTCCTCGCTGCTCAGCTGACTTCCCTCAAATGGGTTTTCCCGTAATATTGGGTGTTATTCCAAAAATGCCAAAAAGCTGTTTTACCTCTTAAGTAATAACTTCCATATGGCCCTACTGGTGAGATGTGAACTGGTGGCTTATTGGCTTCTGCTCGTGTTTTCTCCACTGTCTTCCTGAATTGGCCTCCTCTGCTGCAGGTTTGGCTCACGCTGGATACTAAACGGATCATATTCCCATTTGGGGGTTTTCTGAGAACGCAAAGAGTGTCCTTCCTTTTCGGCCGACCTACATTTGACCATATGATGATGTGCAGCAATAACACCGTTTACAATCAGACTCAAGGTCGCAATTTGATGCTTAAAATGCAGTCGTTTTCATCACTAATATGTTTTTTTTTTTCACCTTTTCAGCAATGCAAATGTGAGTTGATTTCGCAGCAGAAGATGCCGTACTGTCCCTAGAGCAAGACAACTTTTATGACGTGGCAAAAAGTCCTCAACTCAGTCATATCAGTCCGGTTTATGACTTTGGAAACTCCTTCTATGACTGTGAACTCCTATGACCGAGAGCCTAAACCTGTTTATTTTAGTTGATTTTAATGTTATTCAGATAGCGATGCTTTGTTTTTAGATTAAATGTTTATTTTTTATTAGTTTTTTTTAGGTCCTTGCCTCAAGTGGAGGAGTTCAAGTATCTCGGGGTCATGTCCACGAGTGAGGGACGGATGGAGTGTGAGATTGACAGACGGATCGGTGCAGCGTCTGCAGTGATGCGGTCGTTGTATCGGACTGTTGTGGTGAAGGAGTTGAGTCGAAAGACAAAACTCTTGATTTACCGGTCGATCTATGTTCCTACTCTCACCTATGGTCATGAGATTTGGGTCATGAACGAAAGGACAAGATCGCGAATACAAGCGGCCGAAATGAGTTTCCTCCGCAGGGTGGCTGGGCGCACCCTCAGGGATAGGGTGAGGAGCTCAGCCACCCGGGAGGAGCTCGGAACAGAGCCACTACTCCTCCACGTCGAAAGGAGCCAGCTGAGGTGGCTCGGGCATCTGTTTCGGATGCCTCCTGGTCGCCTCCCTCGAGAGGTGTTCCAGGCACGTCCCACTGGGAGGAGGCCCCGGGGAAGACCCAGAATCGGGTCTTTAGGCTGGCCTGGGAACGCCTTGGGATCCCCCAGGAAGAGCTGGAGGAGGTGTGCTTGGAGCGAAAGAAAATGGATGGATTTTTTAGGACAACGCACATTAAACAATCATATAAAAATGTGGTGTGCTGTACGCAGATTTGAATATTATTACTCATTTGCATCTGTGGACACATGGCAGAAGGAGGGGGGGGTGATATCGATTTGAAACTTTTGAAAGTTATAAATATGAAAGAAAAAAATGTATTGCAGGTTTTCATACAAAAATAAGGTATTTTATGTACAAAAATCTCAATAATGGATAGAAGTTTTATTTTGTTGATATTAGTTACGAAGTTTTTAGGGATTTTGGATATGTTTAGTTGTTGAGTAGTTCGTGAATCAATCAAAGCTAGGAAGTTTGCATGTTTCTCCCCGTGTCTGCATGGGTTTCCAACGGGTGCTCCAGTTTGCCCCATCACCCCAAAACTGGAGGCTAATCCTCCAGTGGGTCAACAGTCAAATCTATATAGCGCTTTTCTACCTGCTTTAGACTCAAAGCACTTTACATCAAGGAACTACTCAGCCATTCACACTGTCAGTCATACACGCGCGTACGTAGACACCCAAGGAAACTACGACTGCTAACCCTCTGATCACAAGACGACCTGCTCTACTACTTACGCCATGATTCTGACCGTGAACCTCAAAATCTGGAGATGGCCCCGGGGCGTGCACACGAGAACGAATTTCCCTTCAAGGATTAACAAAGTAACTTCACCTTTAAAATGCATTTTGATAAAATGGTAATTGAAGTTACAATTTCCCATGTAATTCTATGGAGAAAAGTTGAATCAGTGCAATAATTACACTCCTTATTGTAAAGATTGGGTCATTCATTTGTTTCAAGGCAAACTGACCCAAAACTATGCAAATGGAAACAATTGAGTTTTGCCTGCAAGCGTCTCCCCTTTAGCTACAAAACAGAATAATAATACTTTTCAACTACTACGACTACTACTACTACTTTATGCTCGACTTTACTCCTCACATTTTTGTGATTTTAACATCTCACCTCTGCAAAGCTGCATTATTATGAGTAACTGTCGAGCGTTCCCAATAGAAATAAGCCCTGCTCTCTTCATTACAGTTAAAAACACACCAACAGCCAACAACAGGATGTCTGCAGCGCCGCAAATGACCTGTTAAGTCTGAGCAGTTTCTTACGGCGGGACTTCTTGGGATCTAG
>OMNZ01000232.1:36427-51061 GCA_900303255.1 Lesueurigobius sanzi | reverse complement strand
AGGGGTTCTTCTAGGACGATGGCCGTGAAGTCCACCACCATGAAGAGCCCTCACAACTGTGTTCCTTCTAACATGACCTCCAGAAGAGGCCCCAAGAGGCCAGGTCAGCAACAATCATCTTGGCAGATGTCCAGGGCTCTGACTATTTTTCTCTCAAGAACTTTTGAGATCTTGCGCTTACGACCACGGCCAGGTTTGTTTATGACAGAATTTGTCTCCTTATACTTGGAAATGATGCAACATACTGCAGTTCTAGACACTGTGAAACGCTTGGAAATGGCAGTGTAGCCTTGGCCCTTTCCATGAGCCTCCACTATCTCCTTTCTGAGCTCCAGACTCATTTCTTTGGTCTTTATCATGATGAGAAATAGTACCCTCCGGTTTTCAGGTGCCCTGTGCTTTGGAGTCCTTTTATGCAGTTTGAATGGCAATTAACTGCAGGTGTTGACTGCAGGTGTTGCTAGGAAGCCAACTGACTGCATAGGTGTGGTTTAAAAGCCGATTGGTTAATTAGGTGTGTTTTGAAAGCAAAAGTTCTCATGGGGGCTAACATTTTTGAAGAACCCATTTTTACCTTTATTTCATATAAAGACAACCTGAACATGTATTTTATATTTCAAAATGTACCAAAAGCTTCTAAATAGCACTGGGGAATGTTTGATGACATCAATTTTCATCAAAGTTGCAAATATTTGGATGATATTTGGGAAAATGTTCAAAACTTTAAGGGGGGCTGATAATTGTGGTTACGGCTGTAATTAAGATACTGTAAGGCTGCAATAATAAGTAGTATTTGTGTTGACAGGGTGACTCTGGTGGTTCTCTGATGTGTGAGCGTGATGGTACTCACTACGTGGCCGGAGTGGTGAGCTGGGGATATGACTGTGGCCGGAAGAACAAGCCTGGAGTCTACGCAAACGTGCCACAGTTCCTTAGCTGGATCGCCAATCATATGAACTCTTAAAAATATTACCTACAGACAAATGTGTTTAAACAAGATGTGTCCAAAATAAACACTAAAGAATATTCGTTCTTGTTAAGATTAAATCAAATGGAGTGTGGCGTAGAGTGACCAGATTTTTCAAATAAAAAACTGGGACAAATTTTTTTCTTTTGTAGTCATTTTTATCTTTTTTTTTCTGGAATTCTTTTGTCATTTTTCTCATCTTTTCTTATATTGTTCTTTTTTTGGAGGTTTCTTTGTAGTTTTTCTCACATTTTTTTCTTTTGTATTTCTTCTTCCTTTTCTGGCCTTTTTTCATAATTTTTTTCACATTTTTATTGTTTTATTTTTCTTTCTGCATTTTTTCTCACATTTTTTGTCTTGGTCAAAAGTCATAAAGTATCAAGTAAATATGCGACTTTGGACATGGCACTGGTGAAAAACTGGGACAACTGGGACAGAGCTTGTGTAAAACTGGGACAAATGAATGGTTTCAGATAAATTCACACGGACATGGGACAGAGGGCTCAAAACTGGGACTGTTCATTTTTGGCATAAAGCAGCTTACATTACTCCCCCCAAACTGCTTTTAGCATTTTATTGTAACATAGACTTTGTGCTAGTGAGCTTCCTTTGAGCTGTTAATGGTCGTTGGTTAGACTGTCCATTTGAACATCCTCTGCTGTGTAAGCAAAATAAAATAGCTTACATTATACGCTTTTTAAAATGATTTTCTTGGGATGTTCAAATTCTTTTGCACTCTCATTGTAATTTGGCACAAATTAGAGTACGTACAGTAAACCTTAAAAGAGTTCATTTGAGTTGCTTAAAAGTCAGTGTCAAAGTCTAAAATACTTCGACAAATCAATGCTTCTGAAACAAGGGGAAAGGTGAGTGCTGCCGGGTCCAGTGAGTGGGAACCAGGTGCTCGTCGAGGATCAGGGAGGCATAAGAGTGATCAAAAAACAGAAGGAAGACCCGTGGCACTTCTGGTAGAAAAATCAAGAAATGTTCTGTGTTTCTATTGAAGGACTTTTATTGATTTTTCTACCAGAGGTGCCTAGGGTCTTCCTTCTGTTTTTTAAATCAATGCTTCTGTTCTGTCTAAATATTGATCAAATGTGGACATAATGGACTTGGGTATCAGGTCAGAATACTGTATTTGTGTTGGCTGAGGTCTCCATGCTGGCTGCCATGGCCCTGCTCATAGGCCTCTGTGTTTCAATTGTCAATGATGCTCATTCATTTTTTTTTTATTTAAAGAAAAAATATTATTACTTGTGTTTTGAACATGTACAGTGGGGGGGAAAGTATTTAGTCAGCCACCAATTGTGCAAGTTCTCCCACTTAAAAAGATGAGAGAGGCCTGTCATTTCCATTATAGGTATACCTCAACTATGAGAGACAAAGAAATCAAGAAAATCACATTGTCTGATTTTTAAAGAATTTATTTGCACATTATGGTGGAAAATAAGTATTTGGTCACCTACAAACAAACAAGATTTGATGAAAATGACAGGCCTCTCTCATCTTTTTAAGTGGGAGAACTTGCACAATTGGTGGCTGACTAAATACTTTTTTGCCCCACTGTAGGACACCTTATAAGGAAGTTTCTCTGATTTTCTCCAAAGTATGTGTTCCTTTATCCAATTTGTAATTTTAGCTTTATCTGCAGATATAACTTATGATGATGATGAAGTTACCACCGAGGCATCAGTCGTCTTGATTTTGGCGACTGGTTGTTTGATCTCCTGAATGGTAACCGGAAGTCTCTATTACGAAACCACATAATACAGCATATGGGCCTTACTGCATTGCTGCTGTACATTTAGCTGATATGCCATCTAGAAATGAATGACAGTACTGTTTGATATTCAATCTCAACCAGAGACTGTCCTGTGTTCTCATTTCAGATCTGAATGATACAAACCTGCTTCAAAGGTGTCTCATGCTAAAGAAAGTCTGACTCTGAATGCTTATGTAAAGAGCTGTATAAGATAATGCTTTATTCATCTGTGCAGGAAGGTGCTGTATTCAGTGATTCGAGAACCATGGCATGTATAGTCACACTACAGTAATATTTATTTTGAATTCTAGTGAGAAGCGTCTGTGAGAATGTGACGTGGTGTGTGGCTCCTGTGTGGTTGACATGAGGACATGGCACCAATGCCAGTGCAGGTCACGAGGGGCGTCCTTTATATCTGGTGGGTCAGAACTCAGGACTGAAAAATAGGTCACAGAGGCTGTTCCTCCTATGCTGCCATAACCTGCTCTACTCAACCCAGTGGCTGCTCTACCTCTGCAGTTGGTGCCCTTGGTGATTGTTTCTTCATGGTGGATGAGGTGTGTGATGAGGGTTTGTATTGAGAAGTCTGCTGATCCTTAGCAACAATGAGGCACTGAGGTTCCTCAAGGGCTGTGCTTGAGAGTTGGCGATGCCTCTACAATCTAGACTACAGAATGCAGAATTGCAGATGGCGGATAAGAAACCTTTGTCTATGGCTTTACAAAGTTTTCATATTGGATGAGTCCCAACCCAGTGGAAAACCTCATGTACAGTATATCCCTGCCCAGTGGAAAACTTTACTTTTACATTCTGACTAGTTTGTGAGAAGTTTGTAATGCACCGGAGGTTCAACTTCACCACGGTATGCTACCTGTCAGATCCTGCCTGACACAAATCCTGCCCATCCTAAAAGTACCATTTATCCAAGCCTAACTCTGGCACAGTACACATAATTTATACATTGTAGAGTTTAATATATTAGTTGGAAATTTTGCTGAAGCTGTTTGAAGAATTTGCAACGAAACACATAGTATTTTACAACTGGACCTGAGGGCATTGGTGCATCATTGGTACATAAAACCCCTGACCCCTTGCACAACATGATGAAATGATTACTGCTAAACATAATATCCAAAGATATAGGATTATTGGGTTTTCAAAGACCTGACTTATCCTGATATCCAATTTATGTACAGTATACATACATCTAAAGCCAAATAAACAGGTAAAATATTTCATCTGTTGAGTTTCCTTTGATTCTGCCCTGGAGAGGTCTAATACTGAGGCTCCTCAGGCCAAATCAATGCAACTTAGCAATTGTTAACCAGTGGGAGGAGAAATCAATATGGTACTGGTTTTAACATGACAAGTTGCACTCATATATATACATACACACTATCCCGAGACCACTGAACATCACAATGGGTTGTTTAAAACCCCTTTTAGTGGCATTGTGTGCCCTCGCCGCCTTTGGACAGGAGTATTATGTAAGTAGTAGGCTATTGAAGTCAAGATTACACAAATATGCATTATATTTTGCTTTTCATAATTAATGTGGCTGGTAGGATTACTCTAAGACCGTTCACAATATTGTTTAAAAACACAATTGCTCCGTGCATTGTGCAATAATTATTTATTTCAGGAATACATTGAGTCTACTGGAGATTATGCTTATTACTATGATGAGACCACTGACAGCCCTGGAGATGTTACTGAGACTCCTTTAGATGACTGGCTTTTCGAACTGCTCGACACCACAGGTACAGTGTATAGTCTAATTTACATGCTTGCTGCCACCTATTGCTACTTACTATGCTGATGACGCGCATTATAAACCTGTAGATCACTGCGCGTCAGAGCCATGCGCGAATGGAGCTAGTTGTGAAAATACCGCAGACGGAGGATTCACGTGCCATTGTCAAGAGCCATTTACAGGAAAGACATGTCAGAAAGGTAACGCACGAAGATAATTTAGAACTTATTTTTTATGCTGAGGCTTGAGCTTTGGCGCCCCCTAGAGTCTAAACACTGTAGCATCCCCCCCTCCAGTGAAAGACTATTGTAAAGGTGTGAACTGCGGTCGTGGGAGCTGTGTTTTTAAATCTTCATACCCATATTACGAATGCAAATGCAAGCATCCATACAGACCTCCCAACTGTAAGAAAGGTAAGATATGCAATTATTTCCGACTACCTTTTGTATTTATGCTGCTGTACTGAAATTATTTGGAGCAATGATAGTAAATAGTAGGTGAACTCTTTTTTTTCCCCTCTTTCTAGCGGTTGCGTGTAGACCCAATCCTTGCAAAAATGGAGGCTCTTGTCTCAAAGGCACTACACGGACCTCCTTCAGGTGTTCCTGCCCTAGTGGATACACTGGGAAGTTTTGTGAAGTTGGTAATATATTTTAGTTCTTTATAACATAACATAACATATAACATAATAGTTATTGGAGCGCTTGAATATGTATTTGTCAGGACCAAATGACTGTTACCAAGAAGATGGAGAGTCCTACAGAGGGATGGTGAGTGCGACAGTGGATGGAGATGAGTGCCTGGACTGGAACTCGTACTTTGTCCTACAAAATGGAGGGGATCCGTTCACAGAATACGCAGGTTTTGATGGACTAGGGCCACATAATTTATGCAGGTAAGTTGTAGACTGTCAGACATATACTCTAAGGCTGGCCGATATGGTCAAAAACATTCCCTTGCATTTTTTCCTCACATGGATTGAGCTCAATTTTGTATTTCATTTTATTTTTTTACACTAAAAGATAAATACACAGAGCTTGTATATGGACCTTTTGAATGCTATGTACAATAGGGCTGAGTATTGAAAAAAACTTCACGATACATATCCTGATACAATAAGTATCACGATACAAGTGTATCCTGGTACAGCAGTGTCCATAATACAATACATATTACAAACAAACATGAAAAATGATCTTATGGGTGCACTAAATAGAAGTTCCTTTTATGCTGAATATGCTCAGCAAGTTAAACCTTTTTGCAGTAGTAGTGTGTTGTGATGAAAGAAATGATGAAAGAAAATAAATGAAATATAATTTTCTTTCATCATTTGTGTATCACGATACAGATGCCTCGATACGATACACATATTGTAAAGTATTCTAATGATATATTTCCGATATAATATATTGTACTGCCCTAATGTACAGCATGTCATATTTTCTGATTTTGTGATGGTTTGTTGTTTCTCCTTGTAATTGCCTCAGGAGGACACATATCAAAAAAGACGATATTTATTAATCAAATGAGCTTAAAGACAGTATATTTTAATCACTCAGAAACCCTGATGGAGATTCCCAGCCTTGGTGCTTTTATAAACAAGACAGCCAACTTCGATGGAAATATTGCAATATCAGGCAATGCTCCACAGGTATAAGCACACAAACATATCGGTAGCTTAACTTTCGTCCACTTGACCTCTTGACCTTTACCAGTTCCAGCGACCTATCCCACCATCTACGAAACCGACCTGCCCACCACACCGCCAGCCACACCTGCCTCGTTCTCCCAGTGCGGGAAGCCTCAGCCGGGCCGCGCTTCCAGGATCTTTGGGGGAAAGAAGTCCCTCCCTGGAGCTCACCCCTGGCAGGTCTCTCTCCAAACACGACCTGGACAGTCCTCTGAGGCCTTCCGTCACATCTGCGGAGGGATCCTGCTCAGCTCGTGTTGGGTACTCACGGCTGCACACTGCATGTAAGCATCAAATAAAAGCAACGTGGGGACATTTTTTTTTTGAAAATTAGTTTTTTTTTTTTTTTTTGTTTTTTTTTAACATCTTTAATGTATAAAACGTCGTGCCCGAAAGCATTGACGGCTGAGTTTCTAGAGTTTTAAAACATGATATTGAAGATCCTCTTTTTATCAGTGTTCCATTTATCAGTGTTTTTGAAACTGTTCAATGTGGAGCAATCCCACAGCTCTGGCACATTATTCAGAAGCTTCGTCGCAAACAAGAACGGGGAGCGGTCCAGTGCTCGGCTGGTGGGATACACTATGTCAGGCTGGATGAGAGTTTTGTTTTGTGTTTGGATAGTGGTTCTTTTTGTTGTTGGACACAAGGAACCCAGAGCCTGTGGAAGTAGTCCATGCAGCAGCTTGTATCCAAATATATATATATAATAATATATCCATATATATATAATAGGTTGATATTTCTCTCTGCATTTCCAGAAAGAGCAATGCTGAAATGCAAGTAGTTCTGGGAGGAGTGGACATTGAGAAGCATGAAGTCTATGATCAGACTGTCCCAGTGGAGAAGGCCATTGTCCATGAAAACTACAGACAGACTCCATTCGCTCTTCACAATGATATTGGTAACAACTATTACCTCATCAAAACATCCCATTCCTTGAAAGGACATTGTACATTTACGTGTCTTGTGCTGCTTCTGTCTAGCATTGCTCAAGTTGAAAGTTACAGACAAGACGTTTTGTGCCAAAGAAACACGTTTTGTGAAGACAGCCTGTCTCCCAGACCAATTGTTTCAGAGTGGGACAGAGTGTGTGATCTCCGGATGGGGCGTTACCGAGACCCGTAAGTCACTGAGCATGATCACAAATAAAAACACAGATAAGAATTCAAATACAGTTAGAAAAAGAAAATGTTTTGAACTTTGGCAGCATATGACATTTCACCCAGCCCACCAAAACCCATATCTCGAATTTACATCGGAAAACAGGGTAATGTATGTCTATGAATTATAAAGTGCGCATGTCCATGATCATGCAACCAATATTTTCCACTTTTTACTATCCAATTCATAAAGACACACAAATGCAAAGATTTGTCCATGAAGTAAACCTGTAGTAGCAAAGACAGAAACCAGACACACTGAGATTCTTTTTCTCTGTCCCATAGAGAGACACGGCACCAACTACCTGCTGGACGCTCGAGTGCTGCTGATCTCCCAGGAGAAATGTAAAGCTCCTCATGTCTACGGAGACACGCTTGATGACAGCATGTTCTGCGCCGGCAACATGAACGGAGGAGTGGACTCGTGCCAGGTGACAGACTTTAGCCACATCATGCTTTAAAGCATTTAGCGCTGGCAATTGATGAATGTGTTTAAACTATGGATAAAGATATGGGTTGGTTTTATGACTAAATCAGATCAAGTATAGACCAGAATTTGGACCTGGATAAAAGATGCATTTCAACACATTGATTTTTAGGCTACTGCTATAACATGAGCTTGTAGAAAAACAGATGAAATTGCCATATTATTAACATTACAATAAGCTGCCACTGAACATGAGTGTCCTGTCCTGTATATGTGTTTACAGGGTGACTCTGGTGGTCCTTTGGTGTGTCACCGTAATGATATTCACTATGTGGTGGGAGTGGTGAGCTGGGGAGACGGCTGCGGCAAGAAGTACAAGCCTGGAGTCTACGCAAACGTGGCCAGATTCACCAGCTGGATCTCTAATCATATGAACTCTTAAAAATGTTACTAGTCCACTGTTACCACCGTTTAAACTTCCAATAATTAAATATAAATAAAATGTTGAGAGAGTTTTTTGAGGCAAGATGCAAATACAGTATGTGCTAGATATGTGAATAAATTACTGAGCACAATGAGAATAAAAGACTTTGCATTCTGCTTTTGTTCTTTTTAGCATTTTATTTAACAGAGGCTTTGTGCTGTTTGACCTTCCTTGCGCAGATTATCGAATATTTGCCACTGTGTAAGCATTTATTATTATTTTTTTTTAATTGTACACAGCTTTGTAATTACATCTGTTTTGTAAAATAAATTTAAAAAGTCACATCGTAGTTTGGCAATAAGTGAATAAACATTTGAAGATGTCATTTGAGTTGTTTAAAAGGCAAGTGTCAAAGTCTAAAAGTCTTCCACAAATCAATTCTTCTGTTCTGTCTAAATATTGATCAAATGTGGGCGTATGGACTTCAGGTCAAATCACTCTATCTGCTTGTCGTTTGAGGTGCACCATGCTGTCTGCCAGGGCCCTGCTCATAGGCCTCTGTTTTTTAATTGTCAATGGACAAAATGATGTAAGTAATATCTATTTTTTTGCCAGTGTGAATAATATTTCTAACACTTTGTTTTTCTATTTTCTTTTCTTTTTTTATATATAGGACACCATATGTAAGCATCTTTCTCTGGTTATCTTTAGTTAATAGGTGTTTTTGTTTCTTGTTTGTGATTTCAATACTGTTTTTTGCTGCAGATATAACCTATGATGATTATGAATTGGCCACAGAGACACCAGTTGTCTTTGATTTTGGAGACTGGCTGATTGATCTCCTGAATAACAACAGTAAGTCACAGACACTGCACAAACAAGGACTGCCCAATGTTAGGAATGGTTTAGTCGTAATATTGCAAGATTACCCCAAGACTGTTTTCTCTACAGATGTGTGTGACCCAAACCCTTGCTTCAATGGGGGCTCATGCCAACGAAAGTCCGACACTACTGAGTACGAATGTTTATGTAAAGAGCCATATGTCGGCAAAGGGTGTCAGAAAGGTGCTGTTGAAGAATCATATCATCAGCTTCACTAACAACACAGTACAATAATTGTTTTCTATATCTTTCATTTTAGTGAGAAACGTGTGTGAGAATGTGAGATGTGGCTATGGCTCCTGTGTGGTTGACATGAGCAAACCTCCATATTACCAGTGCAAGTGCAGGCCTCCGTACACTGGCTCTGACTGCATGTCCAGTGAGTACTCTCCGTCTTTATCATTCATAACAGTGGCTCTGAACTGGTGGGTTGGGACTTGGACCCAACAAAATTATAAATTGTTTTGATAGATTTTGGTAGTCAGATCAATGCTCAAACCAGGGCTGCAAAATATGAAACAAATTATATTCAATAAGTCTTGAATATTCTGATATGATATTATTGCAATATTTTACTAAACCAGTACAACACAGAAGTTTCCATTACATTTAAACTAAAATATTAAGGAATTTGTTTTATATCAAATTGTGTTAAAACAAGACTTTTAATGGGACCAAAATAAGGCTAAAATGGAACTAAATAAGGGAAATCATGACTGAACTAAAATCTTTTGCACATGTTTCAATTGCCATATCCTGTTAGCAAAAAATGGGTAAATCAGTTTGGTGGCATTTCAATATACTGTATATGGCGTTACCTAATATTGCAATGCTCTAGCTCAGGGGTGCCCAATGTTCTTTTTTTACGGAAGCCCGAAATGGAAAAGTATTAGCAGGAGAAGGGCCAAACGCAATACTTTTACTATACCGGGTCTATATAAACCAGGACTATAGCAGGACTAAACCAGAACTAAGCCAAATTTGAAAAGAAGAAACTGACTTTTCTTATACAGTATATACAGTATTTTTAAATAATGTCTTTTACCATACAAAATGATACTGTATCTGGGCCAGTTAAAAGTATACTCAAATGAAGAATACTTGAACTTGAGTATTTTTGTCTTACCAAGCCAAACACTTAAAAATTACTCTTGAGTAGGACATGCTGGTTTGGTGTCCTCCTTAGTAAGAATTGGTTGAGTCTATTCACTGCGCAAAAGTGCATCAAAGTAAATTCTCATTACAAATCTAAGCACCATCTTGAGGGCCAAATGAAACACCTTGCAGGGACGAATTTGGCCCATGGGCCCCACTTTGGGCACCCCTGCTCCAGCTCAAATAAACTGATCTTTTTGAGGAAATTTGATCTCATATCCTACAAAGCCTCCACTGCTTTATACATTTAAACATGTTCAAAGTTTTGTTCACTCATGGCCTGATGCATGTTCGTGTTCGTACTGTAATATTACTTAATCATGGTTTTGTGTGGTTCAGAACCAAACAGTCTCTGTGACCCCAGCCCTTGTCAGCATGGCGCCCGCTGTATCCCCGCTGGGTCTAAACGCTTCTACTGCGCCTGCCCAGTAGGATACACTGGGAAGTTCTGTGAAAGTGGTACGTACCTTTGCTGAACCAGAACCGGAAAGTAACTGGATATTTTTACTCAGAAAATAGACAACAACAATGTGTAGTAATGATACAGTAGCTGCATTATAGCATAGTTTATATTCTCAAATAATGTCAACTGGACTGGGTTGAGTTGAGGATGTTTTGCAAATGTAACATGATAAACACACACTTTTGAGGTCTATTTAAACTCTGGTTAGCACTGCCATAACCACACCTACTGCACTGTTTGTTGAAACAGTCTTTGTTCTGGGTTCTCACTTCTTAAGAAAGGCTTTGTTGAAGCCGATACGCATAGAAGAAACCATGTTTTAAAATATTTTAATAGGTATTAGCCCAGTACAATAAAGGCTTTTTAGAAAATGTATATAGAGAATTGTAGTGTGGGAGGAGTGCCTTGGTTCTTTATTTTTCTCTTAAGTTTCTTTTCCCCAAACACCAAAAAGCACCCTCCCCAAAAAACTACTTTTGTAGTACTGACTTCCTGAGCACTTTGTGTCCAGTTGCTCTCTCTTCTGAGTTGGGGCTAAACTGGGAGTCGTCAGATCTCATTCCAAAGCCCTGCCATTGTACAACCAACCTAGTAGAGTGGACAATATCTTGTTTTTGATGCCACATTCACTCATTTATATTTTACACCGTGGCCTTCCGCCTACAATTACTGTTTGGTATTTTATTCAAACACTTGCAACTTAAACAGATGTTTTTGTGCAACAGTTCCAGGTGACTGTTATGTTAGAAATGGGGAGACCTACAGAGGCGTGGTCAGTGTCACAGAGGGTGGAGAGGACTGTTTGAACTGGAATGACTACTTCATTCTGGCCCGAGTTGGAGATCCTTTCATGAGATATGCAGAGTTTGATGGGCTGGAATACAACAACCACTGCAGGTATTTTTGTCATTTAATAAATCTCTCTTCATAAAACATAATGGTTAATGTAAAACAAAATGTTCAGAAATCCAGATGGAGATGTAAGGCCATGGTGTTATGTCAAAAGAAGTGGGAAGCTTGTGTATGATTACTGCAAAGTGAAGAAGTGCCTTGAAGGTAAGAGTGAACACTGAGTGAGGTTGTATCATTCATATTTCAGTTCTTCCAGTTCTCCTTTTTCAATTTCAGCTGTGGCCACTCCAGCCCCCACTGCGCCCCCCAGTCCCAGCCTTGGCTTCTCTCAGTGCGGTATTGGCAAACCTATGAGGAACTCAAGGATCTACGGAGGAACCAAGGCGTTCCCCGGATCCAACCCCTGGCAGGCCTCAGTGCAGACCAGGGACAGAGGATCGAGCCTGCCTTTCGGGCACATCTGTGGAGGGATTCTCATCTCCTCCTGCTGGGTTCTCACCGCGGGCCACTGCATGTAAGTAAAACCAGGCATCTCCAATTCTTGCCAATCCTAAAATGTACAATAATAAACAGAGGCTCATGAGTACACTGTATTTAATTGAGTAACTATTTGATAGAATTGTACGCACTTAACTGTAAGTGTACACAGTCACTACTATTTGAGTAATAATTATGATAAGTCAACACTAATATTTGGTTGCTCTTTCCACAGGTTTAGAAAAGCTTCATGACAGACAGAAATAATGAAAGTTTGTAGTTAGATTAATAAAAGTATGTACTTTTTGAGGTTGTAGCCTTAGAAATATCTGAGTTTTTACATTATTTTCTGTTTTATCTGTTGGATTACATCTCTACTAAAGCCATATCAGTCCTTTATGAATAATGTAATTTCATTTGGTTAAGTGGACTAATCTACTTTGGAAAATCAATTAGATGACATTAAGTCTTTTGACATACATATTGTCTAAATATTTAGGCAACCACCCATCTATGATCATTAAAAAAAAAACCTCTGTTGCTCCAGCCCAACCCACTGCTTTTTGAAAATACCACTTTATAATATAAGGGGTTTGTGTTTTACAGAGTACAAGGTAAAGAATATCAGGTGGTGTTGGGAGGAATCAACGTCCGTGAACACGAGGACATGGATCAGACGATCCCAGTGACCAACATTTATGTTCACGAGGACTACAGAGAAACTCCTATCTCAGTGCACAATGACATCGGTAAGTCGATTATTACTCTGTGGTTTTCAATGCCACATATTAATAACTGCCTATCTAAAAGGGAGATTATCTGAGAGAAAAGCCAAAAAAAAAACATTTTTTTGGGCTCCTACCACCTTGCCTCTATGAATTAAGGATTTTGGTGAAAGAAGTTGCCCTAAAATAAATGAGGCCTCAATATGGAACATTCATTGAACCGAGTACTTTAAGGCAGTGTTTCCCAACCAGGGGTACGGGGACCCCTGGGGGTACGCGAGAGGTTAGTAGGGGGTACTTGGAATAATGTCAGATGAAGAAATAAGATGAAACAAATTGTATTTTTGATTATTATGGTCAAAGAAAATAAGAGTGAGATTTTGAGAGTATTTAGCAGTATTTTACCTGATAAATTGGAGTTTGTCTCATTCTCTTTCTAACTAATCAACAAAACCATCGAAGTAGGGGGTACTCGGAGTATAAATGAAGGGCCCAAGGGGTACGTGAGCCAAGAAAGGTTGGGAACCACTGCTTTAAGGAATAGCAAAAAGACATTACCTTCAATTATCAACATCTTATAAAATAATCAATAATTCCACCTCTTTTTATTCCCATTGTAGCTCTTCTTCAGCTAAAAGTGACGGACAATCCTTATTGTGCAAAGGAGACCCAATTTGTGAAGGCCGCATGCCTCCCAGATGAGGCCTTCCCTGCTGGAAAAGAGTGTGTTATTTCTGGATGGGGAGCAACTGAAACACGTAAAACACTGTCAACTATTAATCCAGAACATACTTTGACCACACAATAAGCCTTATATGCCCTTTGTAACATCTCCCCCCAGAGGAGCACAGTGTCCAGCTGATGAACACAAATGTTTTTATAATCTCCCAAGAGAAATGCAAAGCCCCTCACATCTATGCAAGTGTTCTGGACGATAGCATGTTTTGTGCTGGGGTCCTTCAGGGCGGCATAGACGCCTGCCAGGTTTGTAACTCAGAATCGCTTCACTTTGGTCGGAATGCCCTCTTGTACTCCATGATGTTGATGTAAACATGCATGTGCAGGGTGACTCTGGCGGCCCATTGGTGTGCGAGAAGAACGGCACGCACTACATCACTGGAGTGGTGAGCTGGGGCGATGGCTGCGGGCAGAAGAACAAGCCTGGAGTCTACGCGAATGTGCTCAAGTTTAAAGACTGGATCATAAACAAGATTAATTAAACTTTCACTAGACCTGGAATCATACACTTTGCATTTTACAGTGTTGAATGCTAAATAGAGTTAACTGAAGTAAAATAATTTTTCATATGGACCGAATTGAATAAAGATTTTATCGAGAGCTTGTTAGCGAGACAAATGTCATGAATGGCCAATGAAAGTTCTCAATAAAGATACTAATAGATTTCTGATGTAGAACAGATGACAACAAATATTACCTCCAGGCTCCAGCCACAAGAAACACGAATACAAAAGGTGCGTTCGAGATGGAGCAGCGCCTCGTCTGGATGATCAACGAGAGTTGGCAAATGTAGACGAGCGCAACAGGGGCGGAGACAAAAGCCTGAAGTCAAGCTGGACACTCTGCACAGTCCGAGAACAGAGAGGGGCCCCAGAACTGAGAAGGGCCTCCATCACGTCAGCTATCACGTGCATTTCATGTTGAAGTTGAATAAAACTCATTTCAAAGTCTCTCAGCCCCTGCTCTGTTATCTTTACACTTGAGCCACAGATTGTACATTTATGACCAGAACAAATGCTATTAAGTTTGAAAGATAAAATAGTGTCTCTAAATCATAAGTTTGAACTGGAAAGCATCGATCATGATGTTTATTTAAGGGACAGTGGAAAACTTCAATAGTTTCAGTCATATTTAAAGTTGGCGACGTGTCCAGATC
>OMNZ01000232.1:6990-36006 GCA_900303255.1 Lesueurigobius sanzi | reverse complement strand
TGAGGTCAGATTTTGTGCAATATATTACTTTTCTTTGCTGCTGTTCACATTATTAGCAACACTTTAATGTAAAACCAAGCAGCTTTAGCAGAAATGTGTCCCACCGTCCGTCTTCCAACTGAAAAATGCACTTGGAAACCATGGCAACCAAGCTATTTCAGAAATTGGCCATTAATTCAACAGACTTTACAAGCGGGCAGACAGATACAAGTCTCAGTGAATAGAAAAACATTGATATCATTTTTTTTTTCATGGTTCTTTGTTTTAGCGTGAGATATAATATAAGGACGTGAACTTGGACGTAAGTGTGACTCACGCTCATTGTTGAGGGACTGAGGGTTGACTGTCCTGGTGTTTTACAGAGTAAAGCTACAAGGTCAAGAATATCAGGTGGTGTTGGGAGGTGTCAACATCCGTGGACACGAGGACATGAATCAGACGATCGCAGTGACCAACATATATGCTCATGAGGACTACAGAGAAACTCCTGTCTCATTGCACAATGACATCGGTAAGTCCGCACTCTATCCCGTCACTGGTCTGTAGTTTTCAATGCCAAATATAAAAGGGAGATTATCTGCGAAAGAAAAGAAAAAATAAATGATATGGCTAGATTTGGTCACTATTCTCTCAGTGTACCATTGCATTGTTTGGGCTCCTAGCACCTTGTCTCCATTAACGATTTTGGCGAAAGAAGTTGCCTTATAAATGAGGCTACAATATGGAACCGAGTAGCACTTTTTAAGGAATAGCAAAAAGACTATCTTCAATTATCAACATCTTATAAAATAATCAGTAATTCCACCTCTTTTTATTCCCATTTTAGCTCTTCTTAAGCTAAACGTGACGGACAATCCTTATTGTGCAAAGGAGACCCAATTTGTGAAGGCCGCGTGCCTCCCAGATGAGGCCTTCCCTGATGGAGAAGAGTGTGTTATTTCTGGATGGGGAAAAACTGAAACACGTAAATCACTGTCAACTATTAATCCAGAACATACTTTGACCACACAATAAGCCTTATATGCCCTTTGTAACATCTCCCCCCAGAGGAGTACAGTGTCCAGCTGATGAACACAAATGTTTTTATAATCTCCCAAGAGAAATGCAAAGCCCCTCACATCCATGGAAGTGTTCTGGACGATAGCATGATTTGTGCTGGGGTCCTTCAGGGCGGCATAGACGCTTGCAAGGTTTGTAACTCAGAATCGCTTCACTTTGGTCGGAATGCCCTCTTGTACTCCATGTTGATGTAAACATGCATGTGCAGGGTGACTCAGGCGGCCCATTGGTGTGCGAGAAGAACGGCGGATACATCGTCACTGGAGTGACGAGCTGGGGCCAGAGCTGCGGGCAGAAGAACAAGCCCGGAGTCTACGCAAATGTTCTCAAGTTTAAAGACTGGATCATAAACAAGATGAACTTAAACGTTCACTAGACCTGGAATCATACATTTTGCATTTTAGTGCAAAATTTGCATTTCATTTGCATGCTAAATGGAATTAAAATATTTTTCATATGGACAGAATGAACTGAATAAAGTTTATCAAGAGCTAAAATGTCAAGAATGGCCAATGAAAGTTCTCAGTAAAGACACCAATAGATTACTGATGACACAGAACAGATGACTACAAATATAGTTGCTCCAGCCACATGAGCGTAGATGATTTCG
Source organism: Lesueurigobius sanzi (assembly GCA_900303255.1). Classification (NCBI taxonomy): domain Eukaryota; kingdom Metazoa; phylum Chordata; class Actinopteri; order Gobiiformes; family Gobiidae; genus Lesueurigobius; species Lesueurigobius sanzi. The sequence continues at coordinate 34,337 of OMNZ01000232.1, read as the reverse complement.
CAAATGTGTAAGGCTGAATTGACATAGCATTTACCTCAGACTATAATGAAACTTCAACTCAATTTGCTTTGGAAAAAAAAAAATATTTTATTAGCAATTAAACCAAGCATGTATTCCCAGCTCAGCTTTGAGTTACACGGGATATTCTTACAAACATACAAGACTGAACCTGCCAGACAAAACAAAGTCTTCAAAGTGCATAATATTCCACCATTTTGTCTGCTATCCATTAACAGTCACCATAAAAAAGTCAAAAACATGACTGTGTGCTTGCATCTCTGGGAACAACCTGATGAAGCTGCCTGACTTCCAAACAAATGCAACATTATTTGACCTTCGTCCTTCAAACAAGTTTATTGATCCGGGCCATGCGTAACCCGGGTCAATGTTTTTGCTTGCATACTCAAACCTCTTTCTTTCTTCTCTATTTTGTTCATGCATACAACCTTCAGTTAATGTCTCTGTCCACTTCACACTCAGCCAACATGCCTGTATCCCTCAAAACACAATGCAGTACAATGAAACACCTATAGAACCAGCTGTACTATTCACATGCTTCTTATTATATGAAACAATTAAACAAAGCAGATATGAAAAAAAGTTGATAAAGTTCCAAAATGGCTCAATCTATTCCTATGACAATATGCAGTAATCCTGTATAACATTATGACCACCTGACATGCATAGTTCATTGTTGGTTGGTTGGTTCATCAGTTCTTCTTTAAAGGCACTTCTGATAGATACTGACCACTGCAGACCAGCCCCACTAGTCTTGCACATATACTTTGGCCTTGCTTATTAGTAATAGTACTAGGTTATGCTTCCTCTATTGCTCCTTTGCTGGACATAGACTTGACCGTGTTGTGTGTGGCTGCTGCTGCTGTTGAGGAGGAGGACGATGTGCTTGTGGATTTCTTCTCCATGGACCTGAATGAGGAAGTGCTGCTGCTGGTGGTAGTGGTGGTTCGCTTCTGGACAGTCTGGGTCTTCTTGCGCTTCACATGTAGGACCTCCATGGCGTCCATGTTGACTCCCTGTTGGATCTCCTCGCTGGTCTCCACCTGCTCCGACGTGTGCTGCTGGTTCTGCTGCTGCTCCATCTGCTGCTGGTACTGCACCTAAACAAGGGGAGAAATCAATATTTGCGTTTTTTGTTGTTGTCAATTATTAAGCCACATCATAGAATCGATGGAGCTGATAAAAAACAAAAAATCTTCAGTTTTCCTGTATTCACACTCACAAAAACATGCTCATTCTCACAACAGTGTGTACACAAACAATGGGGGCAAGGCAGGGAAAGTGTCTTGCCCAAAGATACATCACCAAAATGACATTTTTGGCTCTATGTAAACCAGAACAACATTTTTTAAACATAATGGGTTGCACAATGAATGTAATGTGGTGGGTTTTTGACAACTAGTTCAGAACAGTTGGCCATTTTGTGTGAACTCACCATCATCATGTGCTGGTACTTTGCGATAGCCTCATCAGTGCTAACCCCCTCCGCGAGGCCCAGTTCTGCAGCTCTCCGAGCGAGTTCGGCCTTGTGTGATCCAGGAGGGGTCCAGCCCACTCCTCGGATCCAGTTCAGATCTGACTTGTAGTTACGCTGTCAGAAAGAAGACAAAATTATATTGTTGTATAATCATGTTATTATCATACAATATAAGCGACAAACTTTGAATTCAAAGAGAATAGTTTGTCATTAAAAAGGGAAAAAATGAATAATAATAATTTAAAAAAAAACACAGGACTTGTACACAAAGGCTAAACCAGAATTTAAACTAACAAAAACAAACCAACATTAGATTAGTGACAGATCATATCTTTTTTATGTTTTTAATTCCCAAAGCAAATACAAATGTTCTCATAAGCACTTTTGTCTATAGAGCTATGAAGGAATGGAATGTTTTGCCATTAAACCTGGTTCAAATAGACCACAATTCTTTCTTTCTTTATTAGTTTATTTGGAGAGGACAGTGCACATTAATGAACACTCAGTACAGTTACTTTGTGTAAATGTGCCAGATTTAGGCATAGGCTACTTTCCATCTGTATTCCTCGTACATTTAAAACAGCAATAAATTGAAGACAATTGAAGAGGTACAGTGGTGTTGACTATCTGTAAGGATGCAGAATGATGACAAGTTTCTATTGGACACATTGTAGTTTCCTCTGTTCAAATAATTGAACTGTATTTTACACATGTCTGTTATATTTTGTACATGTATGCTTTTAACAAGGACCCCAGGAAGACTAGCTGGCTGTAAAGCACAGCTAATGGGGATCCTAATAATAAACTAAACTCAACTCAACTAAAAAATCAGAACTATGTAAAAGTAATGTCGAATTAAAAACCCCAGAGCAAAAACTAAGATATGAACAATTGTAAAACATCTCTACTCACATCACTCTGCAGTTTGTAGGCCTCTTTGGCGTGTTTGACATTGAGTTGTTCTGGGTCGCAGGTGTAGTCGTGCAGTTTCTGGCGGTACACCACGTCACTGGCCTGGGCTTGGCTCTTCTTGGCCAGCAGGAACTCCGGCTGGTCAGCGTGCATCTTGTACTGGGAGCGCTCCTCTTTGGACTGCCGCTTGTACTCCAGGTTGCTCTGCAGTTTGCTGGCTGCCAGGGAGTGCACCAGTTTGGGGTCATCTTCAACACAACGCAGCCCGATCTGTTGACCCTTCTCCTTCAGATGGGACTCTTTGTAACTCAACTGCAACACAACATTCAGAGCAATGTTATTTCAGAACAACTTAACTACATATGGTTTGCTCAGGCTTTTTTCTGGCGTGACAACCAAGCATAATATATTGTATTCTGTATTTGATCCATCCTTCAATTACCGGTAGTTCCTCAGGGCAACCTGTCAGGAGTAGTGGGGAATAAATAATCTGGTTAAAGGTCAATAAATTAACTTACATCACTGGCTATTTTCCGAGAGGCCTTGGCGGTTTGGAAGGGAATAGCATCCAGCCTCAAATCGTGACCTGATGTTTTCACCTGCTCCCCTTGTGCCTTGTACACGTTCTATTCAAAAAAACAAAAAAACACAAAACATTACAATTCTCCTTTCAGTGTTAATTCATAATTTTTCATATTGTATTTTAGTATAACTCTTACATCACTGATTTGCTGCGCATTCAGTTTGGCTCTCACGAAATCTGGGTCATCTGAATGTAAGGTGTACTTGTGCATGTCATCGTTCTTTCCAGATTTGTACAGCCTCTGCGCACAGAAAGGCAAGTCATCGTTATTCAAATTTTTTTTCATTCCGGGAAGGCGTGAAGAATAGTTGCTAGCCGTGGCATTATTTCGAGTTCCTGAAATAGTGGCGTGGATCGTACCTCACTGCACTGCTGGTAACTGGTCTTCGCGTGGATGATGTCGGGAGAGTCGGCAACTTGAGTGAACTTGAGAGTGTCAGGAAGCTGCCGATATTTCTTCTGTAGACACAAAAATCAAGTAAATGTATCAATTTCCATTAAGGCGCAACGCTGTAGGTGAATAGAGAGCAAAATAGTGATATCAATATGAAATCTTTGCTGTATATTACTGACATAAATAGTATTGGAAGTGTTCTGTCATTTTATGTTCTCAATTAAAAGTTAGGTAGTTCATGCATAAAAATGGTCAAAATTGCCAATATTCTGCAGACGAAATCTAAATAGTGGATGGAGCCAGGTTCAAAGCGGATTTAGGAGGTTTAGTTTAGTTGAATAAACTACTGAATAAATCAGTAGCCTGGACTACTGGGTGGAGCAGGGCCATAGGGAAGTGTCAACAACCTTAGAACTTAGCCCAGGGTGAGACAATAGAGAGGTAACGAGCCCTATTAACTATGAATAGGCTAAGATGTTTTCCAACCTTTAGTACCAAGAGAGGAGGGACTTAGAGGACGATATTTGGACTAAGATCGAAACGTACGAAACTTCAACTACAGAGTACAGATGAAGACTGAAGAATCTTGGCCTACGATACTGAATAAATCTGTAAGACTGGATCATAAACAAGATGATCTGTTTCTGTTTTGGGGTTCAATAAATCAGGCTAGGAATGAAATATTGAAAAATCCCTCTGAACAAACCTTCAGAATAGTGTGTGTGGAGTCTGTAGGTGCTAATAAAGTGGAAATGTTTTTGCCACAATGTGAGAAAAATGTAATTTGAGAGAATGGTCATTGAAGTTACAATTTCCAATACAGTTCTATGGAGAAACATTGACTTAGTGCAATAATTAAACTCCTTATTGAAAAGATTAGGCCATTTGTGTTTCCAGGTGAAAGTTTATATGCAATCTGGCCCAAAACCTGAAAATAATTGAGTTTTGCCTTAAATTATTATGATATTCAAAAGTATTGGGATGTTGTACTTACCTCACTCACGAGTTCTCCCGCCTTTTTGGCCGACTCCAGCTGAGGTGCACCAACGCCATCCCAGGCCACTCCTTTCATATAGCTCAGATCTGACTTGTACAATTTCTAAATAAAGACAAACATAACAATTCAAGACTAAAACTTTTAACATTCAGTCCAACTCTAAGCTTCTGTACTCACCTCACTCTGAAGGTCATAAGCCTTTTTGGCCCATGTGACCTTCATGTCGTCGGGCAGCACAGTGTACTCATGCAGCTTCTTCCTGTAGTCCTGCTCACTGGCCAGGGCCTGGGCGTTTTTGGCAGCCACAATGTTGATCATGTCTGTGGTGAGGTGGTACTGGCCGCTGGCTGTCAGGGCGTCTCTTCGATAGCCCTGGTCACTGGCCAGTCGCCCGGCTTGGAGGCAGTGTAGGACATTCTGGTCATCCAGCACGCTCTTGACACCAATGTGCTTCCCCTTGTCCAGGACGTGGTTGTGCTTGTATTGGTACTGCAGAAAACATTTAGAAATATTTACATTTTAAAAGAGAATATACAGCTATGGCAACACAGTCATTTATTGGTATCATTTTCAGAAAACGTCTTTTGGAGATGCTTTCACTCATTAGCTTATCATTAGCTCAAACTCACTCAAACACTGAGTCTAGTTTTTTCCAGCTTCCAATGCATAGTTTATGGACAAAAAGTTTACTTGACTTGCAATCCCAGACACAATTCCAAAGTTACAATAGTATCGCCTCTAGAAGTATAAGATTGTTTTAACTTCAACCCAAAATGCTATTCAGTACATACATCACTAGCGATGCCGGTGGAGCTCTTTGCAGCCTGGAATGGGATGTCCTGCATGGTCAGCTTGTAGCCTTGAGCCCTCAACGTGTGCCATGAGTCTTTGTACTTGATCTGAAGGTAAACAATACAATAATATTAATATTAATCATAAAACTAAACACAAGGACGTTATTATGGTTCTGTTGGAGATGCATTACATCGCTGAGGTTGGCTGCGTTGATCTTGGCTTGTGTGATCTCAGGCCTCTCTGTGGTCATGGTGTAGTTGTGCTGGCCGCTGACCCCTTTCTCTTTGTACAAACGCTGAAATGGAAAAAAAGCAAAGTGTCTTTACAGTAATTGGCTTATTCTAATAAACCAAGAGATTGAGAATGGCACGTATTAATTCACCTCATTTGTGATTTGTCCGCTCATTTTAGCATGGACAATATCTGGGGAGTCAGTGACAGATGTGTGTCTAAAGTTGTACGGTTGTTGGCGGTACTTTGTCTGTTGTAAAATAAAAATAAGCACAATTGAAGTCTATTCCAAAGCATCTAATAAATATAATGAAATAGGTTTAAAACTATTCTGTATTTTTGTCTCAAATCTTACATCACTGATGAGTTCAGTAGCTTTCTTGACTCCTTCAATCTGCAAAGCGCCAGTGGCAATCCATGCTGCACCGCGCAAGTAGTTCAGATCCGCGCGATAGACTTTCTGGCAAAAACACATTTAGAAAGAGATTAAAAAAACATGCATAACATAATCATCTGCATTGTTCAGAGGTGTTACTTCTTACATCGCTCTGCAGGGCGTATGCTTTCTTGGCGGCCTGCACCTTCATGTCGTCGGGCAGCGCGGTGTACTGGTGCAGAGTGAGCCTGTAGTCCTGGTCACTCACTAAAGACTGTGCCTTTTTGGCGTGAGACACTTCCAGCATGTCCATGGAGAGGTTGAACTTGGACAGGGCCTTCGCAGAGTCCTCCTTGTACTTGATCTGGGGCCCGAAACGGAAAAGGAAAGCTAGTTGCAAGTTCTGTGTTCATACGTTTGATAAGTTCTCTCTCTTGTTATCTTTTCCACCACTACAAACAGAAATCTCACTCTGTACTATCAAGACGGTAGTAAGTAAGGTAAGTACAGGTAGTGGGCAAAGAATACTCACATCACTCTGAAGCTTAGTGGCATTAACCGAGTGAGCAATGTTGATATCATCCTGCAGTGCTTTCAGTCCAATCATCTTTCCTTTGGTTTTCTCAAATTCTTCTTTGTACTTTTGCTAAAATGACAACATGAAAAGTGATTAGCTACATACAGCTACTCAACATACTCCAGATTGTATGTCACAAGGTTTTAGAGTTGAGATACATAGTGAGATCCAGCAATATATAAACCACTATAACAAAGCATGAGAGCATACATCACTGAGGATCTCTGCTGACGCTTTAGCCGACTGGAAAGGAATGGCATCCAAACTCAACTTGTAGCCGCCGTCACGTAACTTAGTCCAAGAATCTTTATACCGGCTCTGCACAGGAGTAAACACAAGTTATTTTATTGGCTTTTGAATTAGAAAAGTAGTATGTGTGCTTATAGTTTTACCTCACTGATGTTCATAGCATTGATTTTGGCCTGCATCATCTCGGGCATCTCTCCACTCAGAGTGTACTTATGCTTCACGTCTTCAGCCTTCTCTCTGTATAATCTCTGCTCAGACCAAAGCAGTATTTTTCATAAACCACATTGTTTTTAGGGTCACATATTCATACATAAATACAGAATACTAACATCTAATGCCAGTTTGTTGCTGAGTTTAGCCTGCACCATCTCTGGAGTGTTCTCCACGCTGGTGAACTTCAGGTTGCTCACATTCTGACGATACTTTTTCTGTTAAAGAAATACATAGAAAAAATGAATGCAGTTCATAATGTAATGTGCCATTCTATAACAAGCCACTAGAGGGCATAACAACACAAAGGAGATTTGTATAAATCAACGACAAACTATTATTAAATATAGTAATGGAACCAGTGGTGGAAGAAGTACTCAATATTCTGTAAAAGTGCAGCTACAGGACCATTGATTTACTTAAGTAAAAGTATAAAAGTATCCACTGTAAAATGTACTTTATAAGTAAAAAGTAAAAGTATTTATTAAGAGTTTAATGCACAGGATTTTTTTTTTAATCTTTTGAACCAGGTCAAAACGAGTAAACCACTAAGTCAGGTCTAAACCAGGACTAAACCGGGTCTAAACCAGGTCGAAACCAGGACTAAACTGATCTAAATCAGGTCTAAATGAGTAAATTACTAACTTAGGTCTAGAACAGGTCTAAATCCGGACAAAACCAGGTCTATACCAGGTCTAAACCAGGACTAAACCAGTTCATCGTAGAGAGGTAATTTTGAAAATAAAATACTTTTACTTTTTAACCCAATTTTTAAGTGGAGTAGAAAGTACAGATACAGTAAGTAAAAGTAAAAAGTATTCATCATCAAATCTACCTAATTAAAGTTAAAGTATCTATAATTTGTACTTTTTACTTTCTACCACTGAGTAACACATAGTAAGTGTAATACTAATAAGTTATTTGTAGTGGCCACAATAAATCATTATAAATTATTATATTGTTGTTATGATACAGTTGTTGCAGTTGTCTGGCACAGAGTCAATGAGTAATGATCACTAAAACTGTCTGCATGTCTATAAAATATACTACATACAAATTGATAAACTTACATCATGCTGTTATTACTTTGAAATTGAGTTGTAAAGATAACTTGGAATACAATATTATAAAGACATTGCATAAGAAAGTGCCCCCTGAACTGAAGACAGAATGATGGAAATCCTCTCATTAGTAAGGGATATATGCAGGATATGTGAAAATAAGAATTTTCTGCTTGTTACTGTCACACTGTAGCTTGCTATAGACTCCGCTGTTGACCTAGTTTTTACCAACACACTCCAGTGTCCAGTGAGTCTTTAAATACATCTGACTCACGTTGTAAACCCACATGTGTGCTTTCCTGTCACACATTACACAAGGATCATTTTTTATGACACCTTTGTTACAAGAGACGAAAAAAATGAATTGCTTTTGAATGTACAGAACTATACACATCTCAGGTTTGAATAAATTATGTTCTAAACGTGGTAATGATCCTTCAGCTGTTACAGTGATGCATTCTGGGTCATCTTGTCAAGCAAAATGACCCAGAATACATCACTAACATACCTCACTAACAAGATCCCTGGCTTTCTTTGCCTGCTGGACGTCCAGAGACTTTGAGGCCTCCCATCCAACACCCTTCATCCAATTTAGATCAGACCTGTACTGTTTCTATAGACAAAATGACACAAATGACGTCATTTACTTTTCAGTCGTGTAAAATGTTAAATATTTTAAAACTATACAAAGAACAGTAGCTACTCACATCGCTTTGAAGGCCGTAGACCCTCTTTGCCCATGCAACATTCATATCCGTTGGTAAAGTCGTGTACTCATGGAGGATGGTCCGGTAGTTGGTGTCTTTGGCCAGGTCTTGTGCTTTTTGTGCGTGACTGATGTTCATCATATCCAAGGACACACTGGAGAAGATAACAGATTTAAATAACAATAAATGAGAAATTATATAAAATAAGCTTCATCAGGATTCCCAATAAAGGTGGCCACACACTAAAGGATTTTTAATCTTTTGAGACTAAAGATCTGTGCAAAGACAACACATACTTAAGGACAGACATGAGGACACATACACACACATGAGGAGCCCCACCACAGATCATGCCATGAGTTTTTATTGAGCCACGCCTCCTAAGACTAAAAATCTGGCTAAAAATCCTCCAGTGTGTGTCCAGCTTTAGTCTGTAGTAGAGTTTATGAATGCAGACCAGGGGTTTTACTAGGGATAATCTTTCTCAGTCATTTTGAAGGACAGGGTTGTAAAAAATCTGTTGTGAGCTATTTTTATCTTTCATTAATCAATCTCTCATTATACAGTATACCTAGTATTATGTATGTAAGAAAACACAGATTACAGGATAAATGGATGCAAATATAATTTGTGAGCAGAATCATGAACATGAATTTGGAAACTGCATTGTGTTAAAACGCATGTGTAAAACTCTCAAAAGACGATGATGGTTTGATTTTCAGCCTTCAAAATGTTCTGTCAGAACTCAAAATATTCAGTCATTGACAGAGAATTTTCAGTCAATGTAACCTCTGATCCAGACATCCACATTAGGGGCAATTTGAACTGCCATTTTGAGAAAAGATGTCTAAATTGTACAGTATTTGGATGGAAAATAGAATTTGCAATAATGTGGAAACTAATTCTATATCTGCAAGTGTAAAAAGTGTGAAGCCTTACTTGAACTTGGTCTTGGTGTCTTCATAGTCCTGTTTGTAGAAGCGGCCACTCTGGAGTTTCGTGGCTTGTGCCGAGTGAGCCATCTGAGAGTCGTCGCTGACCGACTTGATCCCAATGACTTTACCTTTGTTTTTCTCATACTGTTCTCTGTATTTGACCTGTGGTTAGAGACAGCATCATCAGGCACACAGTTTGAGCCATTTTATGACCACGCCTTTTGAATCACTCACATCACTGGCCAGGTCTCTCTTGGCTTTAGCCGTGAGGATCGACAGTGAGTCCAGGCGCATCTCGATACCTTTATCCCTCTCCTTTTCCCAGTTGCTCTTGTACACTTTCTGCAACATGAAAAAAGTATGTATCCAAGGTATGTTTAATTTGCTCAAAAACAAGAAAACTATATGAATACATTAAAAAGTGCCTGTTTTAGATGGGAATTAACATTGTATATTTTTGGTTTGTTATAGGCTACACTTACATTGCTCAGGAGATCAGCGTTGGCTTTGGCTTGTTTGAAAAGAGGTTCATCTTTGGTCATGGTGTACTGGTGAATGATGTTCTCTGTGTCTGCTTTGTACGTCAGCTGAAACAAGACCGATATGGGCCATTAGCATGAACAGTCTACTGAACAGTCTATCAGCTTCAAAACAGCAGCCACTTACATCGCTCTGCAGCTCCTGGCTCTTCTTCGCGTGTTTAATGTTGAGATCGTCTGCCACCTGAGTGAACCTAATGCTGTCTGCCTTCTGACGGTACTTCGTCTGGTGAATGAAAAATGCTCTTGTATGAAACCTGCACAATTATAATCACATGCGCGGTATGAGGAGTAGCTCCACTCACATCGCTCAGCATTTCTCCAGCCTTTTTGGCCTGTTCAATGTTGAGACACCCATCAGCTTCCCATCCCACGCCTTTCATCCAGTTTAGGTCTGAGCGGTACTGGTTCTACAAATCAAGAGGAGAGGCACATTATGTCTCATGGAGTACAATAAGATTTGCGATTTATCTTTTCAATCAAGTTTTAGTTGGAAACATGTCCACGATCATTCACATTTAGAGAAAAGATTAGAATATGAACTACACGTTGCTATTTGTGACCGAGAAAACAAAAAAGACCCAACCATATATTCCTTACATCACTCTGCAGTGCGTAAGCTTTCTTGGCCTGCTGGACTTTGATGTCATCGGGCACCACGGTGTAGTCGTGCAGTTTCTTGCGGTACTCCAAGTCGCTGGCGAGGGATTGCGCCTTTTTGGCGTGGCTCAAATTGATCATGTCCTTTGAACACCTGTACTGAGACTGGCTTTCCTTGGATCCCTTTTTATACTCAATCTGCGGTAAAACAAAATAAATAGCGTTTGAATAAGCATCATCCTGTTTAAACATACTGTAATAAAAGTGTGTGGTAACTTACGTCGCTGGACATCTTGCCGACTTGTAGAGAGTGTAGAGTCTTTGAGTCGCTGACGTTCACGCACACCGCCTTTTCCTTGTCTTTCATATAGGATTCCCTGTATTTGATCTAAAACACATGTCCCTTTGGTTAATTACGTTTGTCGGTTATTGCGTTACATTAAATTCCTTGGGCTTCTACTTAGTCGTCAGTCTTTTGATGAGTTAATGTGTGTGTTTTGCTCACGTCACTGGCGAGGTCCCTGGAGGCTTTAGCTGCTCTGACGGACAGGTCGTTCAAACCTGTCTCACAGGCTTTTGACTTGGTCTTCTCCCACTCCTCTTTGTATTTGATCTGAATTCAAATCAATTTTTTTTTACAAACATACATTTACTGAAAGAGTACTATTGTATTGACTGTGTAAATGCAGGATTAGATGAGGAGGATGTTTGTTGCATGAGATTCAATTTTGGACTTACATCACTGCACAGCTCTGCGTTAGCTTTAGCCTTTTTGATTTGAGGCAGGTCCTGGGACAGCGTGTACAGATGCTTGGTCTTTTCGTAGTCGGCTTTGTAATTCAGCTAACAGTCACACGGTGATGTTAACATAGTGCTCATTGGCGCTGTTCTCAGACTCATATAATACAGGTTGTTCGGACTTACATTGCTGGCGAGCTGGGCGTTCTTTTTTGCGAGGATAATCTCAGGAGTCTGTGTGACAGGTTTGTACTTCACCTGGTTAATATGCTGTCTGTAGTTTTTCTGTAATCATAAAACAAAAGCGTAATTTATATGCGGTAGGAACAAAACAAAACCTTTTAATTATGGCTAAACTCACATCTTTGAGAGGCTCCAACTTCTTCTGACATTGGTATCCTGGTGTTAGAGTAGCTTGGTAGTTGTACTCCTGCTCAGACCCTTGTTTGTAAACAATCTGAAACAGAAATCAAATTATTGTTGTTGCAAAAAGATTTGTTAAATACAATTATACAAATGAAAATACTTACATCACTTGCAAGCTTCCCAGCTTTGAGGGCGTGCATTGTCTTCTTGTCAATCACGGCACCCTCATAGTGACCCTTCAAATCTGTGGTGTACTTTTCTTTGTACTTGTTCTAGCCAACCAAATAAGGTGTTTCAAATACAATGTTTTGTTTTTTTTGGTTTTGGCATTATTGACTAAAATAACATAAGCCATAATAATAACTCACATCACTGGTGAACTTGGCGATTTTGGCAGCATTTTGGAATTGTGGCGTCTCGCAGAAATTAATACTGTGACCTTTTGTGTTCTCCAAATCCTTTTTATACTCCACCTAAAAATAAACAAAAACGTGACTAAATGTCTTTTTTATTGCCGCCCATGTTTGGCTTTGATGCAGGAAGTGTTGCTGGATATTTATTAGCAGTAATTGTTAAAAATAGTCTATGACAGAATGCACCAAAGTCACATTAAACCATAAATTTAGTTTTGACAGCATTGACAAACTCATAAAAATGACATAGCTAAGCAAATTATTCTTTTTCATAAGTTACAGGCAGCAAACCCAATGGCCACCCAATACCATTTAGTGTACAAAATAAATAGACAGACTAAGATTAGTTTGAGGGGATGTTCTGTGGCCTTGGATATAAGCTTCCACTTCATGGGACAGGCATGTCAAAGATTCAAAAAATGCACTTTGGGACAGTGAGAAGGTATGAAGTCGATACCTTTGTGCGAACCATATAAGCGTGCTGTATTTGTCAGTGCCAGCCACTCACAGTGTGATGCTGACAGGCCGTACCTCGCTGACGAGCTTGTTGATTTTGCGCGCGTTCTTCAGGGAAAGGTTGTCCTCGGAGGTCAGGCTGTGGAAGTGTGACGTGCCCTTCATCTTGCTCTTGTCTTTCCTGTACTTCAACTGTGAAGGCATAAGACTTGAATTATGGAAATAGCAAACCAAGCATCCACCGTTTAAGGATTATAAGATTAGAGGCACACTCACAGTACATACAAATGATCTAATTTAGGCTAGGTGGAAGGGATGAAGGATGGCAGTGCATTGTTGTGCACCATTTATTCTGACCATTGTTGACAAGCCTAGGTGATGTATAGAAGCTGAGGAGTCAACACTTTAGGGCTTAGACAGTATATCACACCAGTGAAATGTGAGGTAAAAAATAAAATACATACAATCAGTTATTAAAGCTGTACAACCTGTTCAAGTAAACATTTCTTTCAATACTGGGGCCACACTGTCCAAAGATCAGAACTACAATGTTCTCGAGAAGTTGGAACAGAGTTAGAACAGATTATTGATACTCACATCACTTGCGTTTTCCTGAGCCTTTTTTGCGAGATGATACCCAGGAGTGATCATGGCAGGAAAACTTCCTTTGCCTCTGTGCTGTTCATACTCCTCAGTATATGCAATCTGCAACAAACACTTATAGTTAGCGATATTGAAAAGACTATGAGGGGACATGAGATGTGGTCATCATAAATGTAATTACCTGACTGTAATGCTCTGCGTTTTCTTTGGCTTGTGCTGCTTCAGCTGCTCCGGCTTCAGTACTGCCTTTACCCTTTATCTGCTGGTCATATACCTGCCGATATTTGATCTAAAACAAAGACAACAGTGAGGCCAAACTATAGTTTGACACAGACAAACAGTATTTATGCCTTTCTTTACATCGCTGGCCTGTTCTGTGGCCTTCTTTGACATCTGGTATCCAGGTGTGAGATGGGCTGGGAAGCTGCCTTTCCCTCTTTGCTGTTCATATTCCTCTGTGTAAGCATACTAGAAAAAGAAAGTAAAAAATAATGCATTCATGTGTACAGTATGTATGTGTGCGTGTATATATAGTGTATATATATATATAGCCTTTTTAACAAAAATACTTACATCACTAACAATTTGTCCCTGTTTCTTGGCCAGAAGCACCTCTGGAGGATCAACAAATGTTGTATACTTTGAAACTCTTTCCTCGTGTCCTTTCTTATACTCCAACTGCAGAAGATAAACCCATAAATGAATGAACACATGACAAAGCCTTTGCATTTAAAAGCACAAACACAAACTGTAACACTTACGCTACTGGCTAATGTGTTAGCTTTCTTAACAGCTTGATATCCTGGTGTGATTAATGCAGGGAAGCTTCCCTTTCCTTTTGAGTGTTCATATTCTTCTGTGTACTTAACCTTTCCGCAAGATGAAACAAAAATAAAACATCACGGTTGTTGTCACATCACTTGACGTAAACATCATGAACATATGGCTTACATCACTGATGTTGTTCTGAGCCTGAGACATAGTGATGATCTCCTGATTCGTCACCATCCCAGAGTACCACGACTGCTGCTGCTGAGAGAACTCAGATTTGGATTGAAAGGCCTGTTCAGAGGAGCACACAAATGTCTGTTTGAGCCAGTGGGCCTATGTTTTGGTCAAATTATAGGTAAAGGGCAATATCTCAATTGATCTGCGATCTACAGTTGTTTATCTGAATGGGTAAGGAGGAAGAGACTTTCTTTGCCTGAGGCCAGTTGCTCTACTGGGAGCTCACCTGGCTGGCCATTTGATTGGCTAGTCGAGCTCTCTCCAACTCCATGGACCTCATGTCACAGTGGAAGGTGGACATAAAGCGCTCACCATCTTCCCGATACTTCAGCTACAAGTGCACATAGATGAAAGCATTAAGCCAAGCCAGCACACACATCAGCACATGCACACTCTCCCTTCTTCTGAATAGCAAAGCTGCTGAGTCGGTATGTGATAATTGAAGAGTAACATTGCACTTCTACTTTGATTCTCAAGTGACCTCCACAGTGCCAAAATCTTTATTTTGTCTACTTTGACCTCACTGACCATTACTGCTTATTAATTATGCTATAAATAGTGTCATCATATAAATAGCTGGTGTTCTGGTTGAGATAAACAAGGCCATTCCAGGAAAGCAGGAGACCTTTTTAGAATATCAGTGCTAATGAATGTAAAATAATATGGTGCTAAACCTAAGACTAAGCAATATATGAAGCACTGCATGTGTAGCGGGCAGATTATTTATTATGATGTCCAGCACAAGCCAAAGACAGGCAAGAACAGTAGCTTTAAAAAAGGGGGGAAAAATGAAAATAGCCCATAATTTACAGTATTCCTGACTGTCACTGGCTTAGGGATCACTCAGCACCACCAAGTAAACCCCAGATCAAGTACCATAACGTAAAGCCTTTTATCTCCCTCGAGGCGCGGAGCTGCAGTAGCTGATGAGCTTGCTGGCCTACTCCTAATATAAGCACGAGAGCTTAGCATGAACCCGTAGACACAGACATACTCAGACAGACACGGACAGGTGGCACAGGCAGCGGAGAGGAAAGGATGCAGGGCTGCTTTTCCTGATGTATAATTTTAGCCCCCCCTGAAGCGTAATGTGGGCTAAGGCAGAGGAGGGGGGTCTTGCTGGAGCTCTGTCACAAATCCAGAAATAACCCGCTCCACACTCTTCATTCCTCACCGCTGCTGTCACCGTAGACTCACAGGGTCCACAGGCGGCGGCCCATGACTCCCCCCTTGAAAATCGGCAATGAGATCTGTTGGCTCTTTGACGCCATAATGTTTCATGGGGGGTGACCCTGGCTGATGCGTTTTTTTTAAGCATTTTTACAAAGCAAGTTTCAATGGGTTCAGGAAGTGTGTACCTCTCCATTCAAAACCCCAAGGAGTATTCATTAAAAATCCACACTCAGGCGTCTATAACGGCCTTTGATGGGAATTCACCACAGATCTAAACTTTTATGAATGTTCAAACCATAAAATTGTAGCCACATAATAAAAACAGGTGTCTGAAGATGTTCTGAACCCACTATAGCCTACTATTGTCTTTCACCTTGGAAATGTTACACTATTTTTTCCTTTTCTTAAATAACCCAATAGCAATGGGTTTCCAGTATGCAATGAATGGCAGGGATGATCACTTAGGTCATCCTGTCGACAATCCAACCTGACACATCGAGGCCCAAATAGTCAGACTCGAGTTGTGACAGGTGTTGTTTTTTTCTTCTTCTTTACATCTGACGTCATGTCTCTCTTACCTCACTGCTCGCCATCGTTTGCTTCTTGGCGTTGATGTTGATTGGGGTTTCATAGACACTGGTGAATGTGTTGTTTCTGGGATTATGTCTGTAAGAACACAGAAACAAAATGGTTGCGGATGGTAGGACTCAAAATAGACTTTTAATTCAGTAGGACGTGAACATTATTATTACAAACTGATCAATCTTACACTGAGCAGTACGGCCTCTTCTTGTGACTGACAAAGTTATTGGCCGTCAGCACCATTTTACAAACATCACAGTGGAAACATGCTTTATGCCAGTTCTGCGAAAGAAGATAAAGTCTTATTAATAATACAGTGTATTAAATAACGGGTGGTTTGTGTCAACAGCAGAATGTTCTTTTAATGATTCTAAAAATGTTTTATGGGGTTGTTAAAGGGTAAGTACAGCAGCATTACAGGAATAAACAAATAGGCCCTGGCGTTTCAGTTTAAATTACTGCTTGCTTTGGATGTCTATACATTTTATAGAATGTATAGAGTCTTTAAAAATATGTTACTATATTAATAGCAATTGCACAATATGTTTCTATTAAATTATTATATTATAAATCAAAATAGAACTGATGTTACCTGGTCGATGCAGTTGATCTTTTCAGCTGGGTATACCACAAACCCACACCTTGCACACGACTGCATGGTGGACTCCCTTTCGTACCCCTCCCAAAAAATATTTTGAAAAAATTGAGAAAAGATGAAAAAAAGATCAGCTTAAAATATTTCCAAAGCAAAACTTATACTAGTAGAGCAGGAGGTAGTGGAAGTGGCTCTCAGACAGGGTGGCTGGATAGTGTGTCCCTGGTCGTGGTAAACTTAGCTGTGTGACTGTGCAGCATTGGAACTGTCTCTTACTTAGACACATGTCTCATAATGGACCAGCCCCCTTTCCTTCCATAGGTTAGCGTGCTTGGAGGACCGACTGTCCAGCTGTCTGACTAAGAGGGGACAGGTCAGAAGAGAGAAAATAATGTGACATAGACACTTGGACTTGTCTGAATAAGTAAAGGTAGACCTATTCATTCTATTTAAAGGCCTTGTTATGGCTTATTAGTATGCCATTACTTTGGACACCTTGGTGCTACATCAGGTTCTAATACATTTATCAATGTGTGAATAAAGCAATTCAGCGCTAGTTTCTGCCAAATAAAACACATGGATGGTAAAGGAAAGCATTAGCAACAAATAATTTGTGGTGGAGGCAACTTGAGCAAAGATATAGTCAAAACAAAAATAACAACCTTATTATAGTATTTTCACTTCAGAAAACAAAACACAAAATAGAAAATGCAGAATAACATAAACAAAACTAACTAGCTTTTTGATGGGAACATGGAAGGCACTATAGGCTACCTGATGTTTTATTTATTATTATTATTTATGTTTTTACAATGAACCCATTTCTTCATAGAAATGAGTTTATTGGCGCATGTGAAACTTGCAGGGTCACTTTTTAGGGTCCCTGTCACAGAAATGCTAGAAAATTTGCCTATAAATAAACTGTTTGAGTTTACAATATACTAAAGGAGGGCAAAACACATTTCATTCCACTAGCCTACTATGAACAAAACAGGTGCCTATAATGCAACAAGTCTAATTGCAATTTCTGTTTAGAACATAATCAACTATAATTTACCAATATCGGGAATTTCTTCAGATCCTGGCTGAGAATCTTACTTTTGTGAGCTCTTCACGTTGACTTTGACCATGCTTTTTTGCTTTGGTCACACGCAAAGGGAGGGCAGGTGGAGAGGAGTGACGTACGGCCATGATGACGCAGTTACGCACTCTGAAGGAGCGATTTACTTTCATTTTGACAACTTTAGTTTGTAGAGGAACTGAAACTTCGGGAATAGAAGAAACACACCGGGAAACAATACCACCTTATTTTTGGGCAGCATCACATCAAAGCTAGCATACTACAAGGAAGAACAACGTAAGTTTACGTAGATTTGCCGAAATAAGGAAGTAATAAATATCTAGCTAGTATATGTTAGCTAAGCAAGCACATAAAGTTATGCTAATAGACTAGCATCACTGTCATGAGTGTTTTGCATGGATGTGTGGTATTTTGTCTCATGTTATTGGCCACTTATTATTCAAAATAAAATAAAATAAAACGTATTATCTTGGCATGTAGACATCTTACATGGGTATAGGATCACGTTATTCATGTAGTTGCAAGTTTCTAATGTTGCTTTAAAATGTAAACACAGATGGCTGGGGAACCTGAAGAGCCCCGCGCACTTGGAGATGAAGTTGGGGAGGACGAGGACACAATGGGAGACCGGACAGACGCCAAGCCTGACCGCAGCGGGAGGTTTCTGCTGTTTGGGAAGAGGTGACCACACTTGCTACTTGATTTAGAAAGTGAAATAACTCATGGGAATAGACGTCTTATTATTGGGAGTTTAATCAAAAATGTGATTATCTAATCGATTATCTAATATGCTCTAGTTCTAATTCGTTACTGATATTTTAATAGCAGTGACGTTTTTTGAATAGAGGAACATGATACGTCTTATGTATCTGTATGTATGTGTATGTAAGAACTATCTTATAACATTCTCACTATTGATTGTGTCATCAAAACTGCTAAGATTTTTAGGATCCTTGACAATTCCATATTAATAAACATTTGGGGATCTTAAAATGTAAAGCACTGGAGTTGTTGTTGACATAAATTATCATATGGACACACCAGTGTGTAAGATATTACCTGTGGTAACCCAACAGCCATTTTATCCACTCTTCTTTTCTGTACTTGTTTGTTTTGTCTATGGACAGTCTTTGCTAGTAGTACCCCCTAATTTGGCGTAGTTTCCCATGTTCAAACACCTATTACTTTATTTACTTATGACTTTAAAGGTAAGATTTCACTGTAAAATCATCAGCTATACAGTAAACGCCAAACTATAGCAAAGGCGTATGAAAAACAAACCTATTATCCATGAACTTGTGAGATTTCTTCCCCTTTTTCCAACTTTGTTAAGTTCATCTCTGATCTCTCTTCTGACACACAAGGTGGCACTGCTGCTCTTTTAAAGCACTGTTTTATTGGATTAATAATAACTAAAAATTGGATGGCTTGGATTAAAAATAACTACATTAATTATAATTACATTACTCAAATTTGTAATGAATGCATTATCAATGAAGTGTTTGCCTTACATGGCTGAGAGTTAAGATCCTGAATCTCTTTCTCAAGATCTTTTAATTTGATTGGTTTTTCGTTGAGCAACTCTTTATTCTGTTTTTTTTTATTCATTTATTTTTTATTTGATTGCACCTTGTCCTTAGAGGTTATCGATGATCAAACTTGTGGCATAGGGGGATTCTGTAATTGTCAGCACAGGAACAACATTTTGCCCTGTCTGACCTCAGCATGGAGTGAGGTGCAGGCCCGGGTTCAATAGGCCTTTAGAAAGCACTGGTGTGAGGGCAAGGCTGCTGACTCAGGGGGCTCATAGCGCGCCGCCCCCCACCACAGCATCCAGTGGCCCAGTCCAGTCTCCCTCCAGTACAGAGAGCATGTCAGTATCCTAGCACACAGCCAAAAAAGTGTGGAGTGACACCATATCGGCAAGATCAGACAACGTATTTCAGATGCAGAGTGGCGTAGCGCTTAATGACGAACCCAGGTAAGATTCTCTCACAGTCTTACTCCTGTTGCTCTCTTCGTGTCATGTCCAGTCCACAGCAAAACAGAGTTGCAAACCAGAGTTGTAGCACCCTTGTACAGTCAATAGCTTTGAGGTGGGAGGGGGTGAAAAAGTTCTGGATCACATGTTTGTTTGAATATGGTCAGGCCACCTGCCTGTGTTGGTCACTCTGTATTGTTTCTGACTGGAGCAACCAGATGACCAGGCTCTTCTGGAACAAGCCTGTGTCTTTTGAGTCTCCTATGAGCCACTGTTGGCTTGTGTATGTGGGTAGATCTTTTCAAGAATGGAAATATGACAGGTGTGTGAGTGTTATTGCCTAGATTATTGATTTCTTTTTGCAATCTTTCCTGATATAGAGATTTTTTCTACACATTGACAAGCATAGTTGGTACTCTTCTGAGCTCTAGCTTCTTTCATTTTGTTAGCTTATATATTCTTATTGAATTAATTTGCTTTTTTGTGTGTGTATTTTCGTCATTCTTTGTATATGCTAGAAATAGTTGTCTTTTTCCTTAATTATTTGTTAGTAGTGTCTTCAGTTCAATTGATGTAGTAATTTTGAAGGATTAGTGTGAGGTAATATAGTAATTTCAGAATGTAAATTTATATCCTTTGCTTTTTCTAGTAAGAAAAATAAGGATGGCCAGATGCGGGAGCAGGACTATTATTCTGAAAGCCATTACCGAATTGTTTCACCTACATTCCAGTATAAGATGAGCCACCAGCGAGTGGGCAAGTGCATCATCATCAACAACAAAAACTTTGATGAAAAGACAGGTACAATGCTCTTTATTAATATAAATTTACGTGTTTGAGAATGTTGTTTCTAAGCTTATTTTCTGCTCAGGGATGAATGTACGCAATGGAACAGATCGTGATGCGGGGGAGCTGTTCAAGTGCTTCAAGAACCTGGGCTTTGACGTCTTCATCTACAATGACCAGACGTGTGAGAAGATGGAGCGTCTCCTCAGAGAAGGTAATTAAGAAATGTTTTTATCACTTCTCAAGGTTCATTGCTTCATTCACAAAAACAGACATGATAAATGATCTGAGTGTAAAACTTTCAAGTAAGATGAGACTCAAATGAACCAGACACATTGAAAATGTTTACCCGACTTCAGCACTAGTGGCAGTGTCTGATATGAGCTATCCAAGCAGGACTCATCAAACTGCTTTCCTGTGCAACTTTGGGCTAATGGTAATATGGGCCACCTGTTCTTGACTATATGCTTCATTTGCATAATTGGCAGCTCTAAATTAGTATTTAAAGCTTCATGCAGCAGCAGTACTTCAGAATCTGGAAGCAGCTACAGCTGAGTTCTCAGTTACATGTGAAAATGTAACTTGTCAATGACCTAGTTTAGAAGGTCCTACAGTCCTTCACTATATTAGAAGCCTTCATTTAGCACCATGCTCTGCACTCTAGCCTTTTTATACACATGTTCATGTTACGATTCATTACCGTAGGTACACACTGTCTGATTGAGACCACGCTAAGAGTTGAGTTTCTGTCTTGTGTGTGAGTCAGCCTCAGAAGAAGACCATAGTGACAGCTCGTGTTTTGCCTGTATCCTGCTAAGCCACGGTGAAGAGGGCATGATCTATGGCACAGATGGAGCCATGCCCATCAAGACCATGACATCGCTGTTCAGGGGCGACATGTGCAAAAGCTTAGTCGGCAAACCAAAGCTCTTTTTCATTCAGGTAAGAGGTTTCCAGTAACATTCTGGTAAAGGCAATATGTTCCCATATCAACTTTTGTCACACTTTGATAGCCAATGTATTGTTTACACACAATAAGGGTAAGACACAATTCTTTTACATAATACTATTTAAAGTAAATTGTCACCACAACACTTAGCAGCCGCTTTTGTTTTTTTTTATCTCAGCTTTTAAAAGGAGTACATTTCTAATTGCTTCACCAGGTCATCGTTGAGAAAGCTACTCAGGATCACAATGAAATGTCATTTCATTTACTTCACCAGGCTTGTCGAGGATCGGAGTTTGATGATGGCATTCAGACAGATTCAGGTCCGCCCAATGATACCCTGGAGACTGATGCCAACCCCAGACATAAGATCCCGGTCGAGGCTGACTTCCTCTTTGCTTACTCCACTGTGCCAGGTAAAACACTAAATTCGGTGTGCTCTATGTTTTTAGCAATCACTCATACAAATCTTATTACAATTGGTGTTCAGGATACTATTCATGGAGGAACCCGGGGCGTGGCTCCTGGTTTGTCCAGGCCCTCTGTAATGTCCTGAATGAGTTTGGGAAGCAGTTGGAGATAATGCAGATCCTGACTCGTGTCAACTACATGGTGGCTACCAGCTTTGAGTCCTGGTCCGAGGACCCACGCTTCAGTGAGAAGAAGCAGATCCCCTGTGTGGTCTCCATGCTGACCAAAGAACTGTATTTTAACTGACCAGGACAGACTTAACTAGACATTAGATAAAACTAAGCTTTTGCAAATACTGACTTAAGTGGTCAAAGCATTCAGGGATGTTTCAGGCCCACCGGAATATTGCACATTTGACAACTGTGTGAACATGGGCCTGAATGAGCACTTCATAAAAAAAGAATAATCTTTCCAGTGGCACTCAGTGTTCATGTGTTGATGGTGACATTCACCTCTGCTGCAGACTATCCTCTCCAATGTCTCTCACTTACTCTGATCTTGTTGACAGGCATTGTCAAATATCACTGTTGCTTTCCGAACCTGGGAATCTCGCTGCCAGTTATTCAGGGTTTGGAAAAATATATATGAAAATGTGTCTCTCCATTTTCCATGTAAGTCTGCAGTCCAAGTGTCCCGCACTGATTTACAGACGTCTGGTGACTTGTGTGATATATACAACCTCACATTAGCTAAAATCATACCGCCCCACTAAATTTAATGCAATGATTAGTGCAGTCTAGAAGCACTGATGCACTGTGGAAACAGATACATTTGGAAAATGGATCAGATAATTTTCATTTGTGCCTATGTGTAAATGGTCTGAGACAAAAATTATCAAAAACATGCCTTTCAAAGAGATTGTCATTTTGTCTCATTATAGTGTACTCACAATGCCAGCATCCTCAGGTTCTTTGTTTAAAATACTTTTCATGCTTTCGTAGTGGAAGTAATTGTATATTTGTGTTCACACAAATATGCATGTGATTAACCGACAAAGTTTTTGTAGAGTTCTACCTGAAAGAGAACTTGAGAATGTTCAAAGTGTGTCATATCTGGACAGCATAAAGCTGGAGAGGCCTTAAAGCACAAATACATGTTTATTAGTGTTGTCCTGTGACATAAAAAGTCTGAACTGAAAATCAAGCAATATAATGGTTCGTTCCATATGTACTGATGCGAATACTTCATTTGCATACTACTCTTACTGTTCTACTCTGTCAGACTCAGGCAGCTATCGGTGGTGACAAGTTAATTCAAAACCACAATCAACTCACCGTTCATAGTGTTTCTACATTTTTCAACTATTACATGTTTCATCAACCGCTGTTAATTGTTTTGCTTTTATTTATTTTAATGGTAATTTTTATATAAAATAATTTCACTTCTGCACTTGTCGCTGTTTATACATCACTCCTGCATCCTCTCGACACATGGCTCTTGGTGATGTGGTGCCCATCTTGTGCTGGAAAAAGATGTTTTCTTCACTTGTTTTGGAATGGTTTGAAAGAGGGTAAATTTGACTTTGAGAGGTAACCTTTGAATGCTTTTTGGTGTTAGATGCTTTTGTCCTCAGGAAAATATTTTAAAGACTTGAACAATGATGTATGAATTAATATAAATAAAATATCCCTTTATTTAGGGCAAAAAGAAATGCTTATGTTAACATTGTTGTAATGAAATAGATTTCTTCTGTAATAAACCTTTTGTACTTTGTAATTATACACACATAATATGGTCCATATTCAATAAATAAAACATGAATTAAGTAAAGTTTGTGCAATTATTTTGATTCCTTCACAGAATATGCTCATCTCTTTGTAACAACAACTGCTGCTGCTTGTTATGTGTAAAATCAACCAAGAAGTGCTAAAATGTATGTTAGTTAGAAAAGTTAGTTTTCTAGTATTTATCATCTGGCTGATTAAGTTTTTGTATACGAGGAGCCTATTGTGAAGCTGGACAAAAATAAATTTGACAGAAAATGCTGTGATGCTGTGAGCTGTAAGCACAGTCAGTATAGATATGTTCTTGTGAAGTAAGTTCTTTATCACAAGCAGCATACTATGCAAAAGTATATGCCTCTGTCCTCTTGTCTCTGTCACTGCACACTCACCTCAGGGATTAGGAATCATGCACCAAGTAATAGGTTTTAGAATGACTGCAAGGAAGACAAAGAAATTTAATTTTCTGGGACCGTTTTGTGAATTAGAGTCCTAAGGTACCAACATGTCAGGATCTGCAACCACAGTGTCCAGGATCCTTCTTCACAACTTATGCCAGCTTTGGACCTTTGTGCTGAAATAATATACTGTAGTACTTAAACACTGTCCACCTTCCCTAGATCTGGTTATATCTGTGAATCAGGAACAGGTCCAGTGACACAATTGTATTCCAGAACCAAACACACACAAACCCTCCTTCCTGTTGTTCAGAATCAAATAATAAACTGAAAATAAATAAAAGACATTTCTGTTAGGGTACATTGTGGAACTGTTTATGTTTATGTTGTTTTTTTCGCATACCAGTTCCACAATGCACCTAAGCAAATAAAGTTGTATACGTAGATTTAAAAGGATGCTTCATATCTGGGCTGACTCTGTCAGTATAATCATATAACCCACGGCATGGATGTTGTTTCTGTTTCACCAGCATTTACTTTTCAACAGAAGAATGTAACAAACTATTTGGCTTTTGACAGAAAAAATTAGATTACTTTTGCTACATACGTATGTTCACATTTTGGATGTAACATTCTCTGTTTGTACTCCTGCACAGAGCACATATCAGAGCTGGCTTTTGTGTGCCTCAGAAATAGTCTGAAAAACATCATGTCAAGTAGTGATCAGTGAAGACACTGAAGTAAAAAAACAACTAATGGGCAGAATCAGATCTGTCTTTATTGTATAAGCTCAAATTGAAAAATGGCCCTTCAAACTGGTCCCTTCAGACTCAGTGTCTCCTTTTGTCCTTTTGCCTATAACATCATGCACTTCCATTTACGTCTGCTGCATGTGAGCACTTAAACTGGTATCATACTTCATACAGTACTGTCATGCTTTAGTTATGTATTCTTGCATTAGGGGGGTTTTTAGTTGTATTACTGGGACCCCACCGAGGCATCAACCTTGAGTTGATTATGGATCTTGTGTCTTTGCAACTACATGATGCATAGCCACTCCTCTAATTGCAAAAGTAATGCTCACACAATTTAAAAGTAAAAAATAAGGGTCCCTGACAACATTGTCTATCCAAAAAGGTTATTGACTGAGATTTGCAGAGCCTGCAAATGAAACATGCACACCACTCTGCTTTTGATTGAAATGTTAGCCTTGTATGCAATTAGACAAGGCCACAGATTTTTAAGCAAACCATAATTGCAGTTATTGATAATTACCCTTCACTGTATAGTAAATAAAATTGATAGTTGATGTTTAAAATGGGATATTTCCACTTATATATTATTATACATTAGAGCCCCTAAATATCTTTTTGATGTCTGTATGTTTTATTGGTAGTTTTGAATTGTATACATTTGCTAGATTTGCTAAACTGAGGAGAGCATGAACAGCCCACATGGCACTGAGCAGGTGAGAGACATCAAAACAATTGAAGGCGGGAACCAGAAACTCCAGTTCTGACCAAGAATTTGCTCCAGCTACAGAAAGACTTCCTCATGCACCTTCAGTCATTGTCGGGCGGAGAGCAGTGAAAAGACTAAACAGGCGCTGTGAAGGTGAGACTGCATTATCTTATTGTTTTATTTGAAAGATGGTTCGACTTTTTAACTAAACTTTCTCTTCATGTTTGATTTTCATGTCCTGTGTTATGAATCATTCATTAGAACTATATGTAACTTATATTAAAAATCTAGGGGTGATCCATTTACACAGGCCAAGCATTGTTATTGCCTATTTGTGATCCAATGAACTACATGCTATTATGATTTTGCTGTAGGTGTGGTGGCACAATGAGTAAGAGCCAGAAGAGCATAGGTAATTTGGGAGTTTTATGCCTATGCATGTATTAAATAATGCTATAAATGTTAGTTTACATATTATTTCTGCATTAAGCAAATGGACATTTAATGATATTTTCATCACAGGCAAAAGTGCCATGTTCTACAAACCGGCTGGAGAGGCAAATGAAATCAGATCTGGATATCTCTTCAAGTCTCCTCCTTCCAAAGCCCTAAAGACTGAGGTGAGGCTTCAAACATATATCAAACAAGTGGCTTGCACTATTTACATTTACAGCTTCTTGTGCAGAAATCATGGAAAAAGCGCTACTTTATACTATTTAAAATTAGTGAAAGCGATCATCAGCTCAAGTACTTCAGATGTCCAGAGGAAAATGACCGGCCACTCGGAGGGATTGACCTTTCACAGTAAGACAAAATCATGTTTGGACATGTTTGATATCATTTCAAATTTCATTTTTTATTCTTCTTTGTAAAAGCATTTCACTTCTTCATGTGAGTCCACAAACACATCCAAAATGGCCCTGGGTCCTGAAGAGTTTCAAGTGTTCCCCGTCCTGTGTGCTGTATCTCAGAGCTGCGGACAGGGATTACTTTTTGATCGGGGACAATAGGTAAGATATATATTTTTAAAGGATTTTGTCATTAAAACGATATTAGATATAAAAATATATCAAGTTTAACCTTAATAAGGTCTTGAAATAATGAAATCATAATTTTTCCAATACCAAAAACGTTGAATTGCTATTTGCAAAGTGTTGCTTGGTCACAGATAACCATATCAACATTCACCAACTTGTCATCTGTAGGAAGTTTTATGTTTATATCAACAAATCTACAACTGATACTACGACACTGTTAAGGCTGCTGAGCTTCACTAATAACTTTCACACAACACACAATGCAAGTTGTAATATAATATAATGCATCATAAATCATATCCTGTTGGCCTTTGCAGAGTTTGCACCTCTTTCTATTCTCAGAGTTCCACCCCAGTGAAGATGTGATGTTGCTTTCCGGTTTATTAGCCGGTAAATGGTTTTGGCTTCCACTTTGCCGCATGCTAAATTGTTTCCTAATGACACTATTTCCAATTCGATTTTATTGGCGGGGATTGGATTTAAATAGAATACACAGGGAACACTGCAGGTGTCGGAAAACAGCATCCTTTCATGTGCTTTTTGTTTGCTGTCAGTGATGATGTGGACGGCTGGTTCAATGACTTGTATGAAGCCCTCAAAAACAAACCACACCAGTTTGTTCATTCAGAGGTAAGTTACATTTTACAACCAATGCATATCAATAAGAAATGTGTCTGTGTAGGTTCTCAGTCATACAGGAGTTGTCCATCGTAGGCAAAGATTCTTCAGTCTTCAACTACAGAGTACAGATGAAGACTGAAGAATCTTTTCCTTGCGGTAGTTATAAATTTGCAAAAAAAAAATAGGAGAGAGAAACTTTTGCCTCCTGATTGGACCGGAAAGCCCCTCCTCGGTGCCAGTAAACATCAA
>OMNZ01000203.1:5693-41205 GCA_900303255.1 Lesueurigobius sanzi | reverse complement strand
AAGAGTAACAAGATCCTTCAGTCTTCATCTGTACTCTGTAGTTGAAATGTAGGACGTTTCGATCTTACTCCAAAGATCGTCATCAGCTACTTGTCATCTCGTCATCATCTCGTCATCAGCTACGTCATCAAGGCTACATGACGATCTTTGGAGTAAGATCGAAACGTCCTACATTTCAACTACAGAGTACAGATGAAGACTGAAGAATTTTTGCCTACGATGGACAACTCCTGTACGACTGAGAACCTACACAAACAAGAGTAGCAGGAGTTTGGAAGTTCAAAATTAAATC
Organism: Lesueurigobius sanzi; assembly: GCA_900303255.1. Taxonomy (NCBI): domain Eukaryota; kingdom Metazoa; phylum Chordata; class Actinopteri; order Gobiiformes; family Gobiidae; genus Lesueurigobius; species Lesueurigobius sanzi. The sequence goes on along the minus strand of OMNZ01000203.1, from coordinate 40,913 downwards.
TTAGTCAAGGATGCAGATCTACTACTATATTTAGCCAAAATAGTGTGTACCAAAAGTGTACCAAAATAATATGATGACAGAAAGTATTGCAGAGGATGGGGTTGTGCGTTTTTAGGTCTATAAACATCAAATTACAGAGGTGTGTAGAGACTTCCATTTCAACTTCCATCATCTTTATTGTCAATTCTACTACACATAAAGCATGGGCAGAGAATAAGTGAAGCGCACATTGCATCTGCACATGCGTCTGTCAATCAAGTAAAAATATTTTGGCTACCAAACAAACTGCATAGTACAGGTAGCTAACCGTAGGACATAAGGCTAAGACGCATTGGTTTAAAGGCTTTAAGCCTTAAGTGACTTATCGAATGGCAGGTGCTTTGTGCCATGTTCAACTGCTCTAATGGAGTTCATAGGGTTGAACTTTGGTGGAAAAAACACAATAAGTCCACCCCAACACAGAAAGAAGAAATGTAGTTGTAAACCTCCCTTCCTTCATAATTTCCCGACAGAAAAGAAAGAGCCAGACGCAAAAGATGGACCAAAATAGTAAGATTCTTGCACACTGTGCAGGCTGGGAGAAATGGGTCTCTCAAACCAATAATAAATAAGACAATAGTAACTCATATGAGCACAATAAAGGGGCAGCAGAGAGAGGGAAGGGGAGAGTTCAGCTTCCTGGCAGCCTGGTGGATGAAGCAGTCAGTTGGACCTGTCACTGATGGAAACTCTGATTCAATCACAAGTCAGTTTGCCCATGTCCCAAGTCATGAGTACAAAAAGTTGCATCAGGATGGCCAAAATCACCAAATAAAAAGCAAACCACTAGATAAAAAAGTTACAGATGGAATGACAGCAACAAAAAGACACAGGTTGTCATTTAAGTTGTAGAAATCACTGTACAATATTGTTGACAGTCAGGAGTGATAGAAATGAAAGAAAAGTGCTTCATGTCTAATTTTTGGGAAACAGTGAGTGTACCGACACATTACGTTATGTCTCATGATTATCACCATAGGCACAGTGGCCCTGTCTATAGCACCAACTGGCACGTTCTCTAATCAAAACAGGAAAAACAACCATAAACCACAGTGAAGCGGGATGCTCCTCTCAGACGGACCATGAGGTAAGCCAGTAAATGACGGAATCTAGAGCTGTGTCATAGGTGTGGGTTAGTCTGTCGGGAAATGTCTGTGATATTTTGAGATACACACACAGAACACATGAACACGTGCAGATTGATGCAAGAAGAAAATACAAAGAGGCATAAAGGAGTGAGAAGTTTAAAAATGAAAAATCTATCTGATGAGTAGGACCTAAAATCCACTACAACAGAGGTCCAACCATTTTTTCCCCATGAAGAAGTTTTATGTGACAAAAATGTCTAGGGAGCTACTTCTACTTCAAAGACACTTGTCTAATTTTGCAACTTGGGAGTTTACCCAGGAACGTTTGTAGTCAAGATGGTTTTTCAACACGTACTGTATACTTTACTACATTTACCAAAAAGTTCACCACGTTCAGAACAAGGTATGGTCTACATTTGCTGATAAAAATTGCTTTCAGAAAGCGTACTTAACTACCACTTGACTCGACGCCCTAAAAAAGGAGGACTGGATTTCTTGCAGGGTATTTAGGAGGGTGGTCCCTATTGACCCCAAGATTCTCACTCTACAAGAAGCTTTCAATTAAGTGTTCCAAGAATGAAAAAAACTGAGAAAACTGGAGAGTAAAAGATCTGTGAGATTTTACAGCGGGCTCAAACCACAAGAAAGTGAGGTCTGGATGCATGCTGGACATTCCCGGGGCAGACGCTTGTGCAGTTGGAAAAAGCCTGCTTTTCAAGACAGGAAAATGATTTCAGCTGTGTAAATTGACAGCGGCCTTGTAGGTGAAGATGGAGGGAAGGAGGACAGCGAGGGGAAGCGTGCAGCTCAGTGTCATAATTCTTGCTTCGTAAAAGAGTCTCTTGGGACCAACTCCTTCAGGGGGAAAATGTTTTACCATCACAAGATCAAGTGAAATGGTGTTAATTGTTACCAAATGAGCTCAGCGGTGGATATCAACTTAACACTGCGGCCCTACAGTTAAGCAGGTTTATTTTGCCTCCTTTGATGCAGCGTATCAGCGCTCAATGATAAACATGCCAAGCTCCAAAGTGTGTCAGAATCATTTTCTGTGGAAACTTGTCAAGATAGCCTTCAGCGGGATGTTTACACTTGCTTTGCTATTTTGGCCTTGGCTTCTCTCTTCTCGCAGGGTGGCATTACAGTAAATCGCTGCGAGAGGGATTGCGATCATCTCATGTACAGTAGACAATAAAACCCAGCGTGGCCCTTCGGATCCGTCATTCAATTATGACAGCGGATGTAATTAGTGGTGGACTTAAAACAGGAGTGCAGCGAATGGCTACTGCGTCTAACAGACATCTATCTTCAGGAAGCCGCAGTTGGTTATAGATTGTAAACACACATTGGTTCGCGTGATTACAGACTCGCACGATGACTTTCTCTATACTACTTGGGAGAGCCTGCTGTTGGGTCGAGCACGGATAGAGAGAATCACAAGCGCTTATCACGAAACGTCAACAAGTCCACGTTTGCAGCTTAACCAATCACATGAGTCGGTGAGAATGCCCCAAATTGAAGGGCACTTGAGCTAAGGGAAGGTGGTAAGTGTATAATGCCTAGTTGGGAATAAAAGAATGAACATAGAGAAAGTGGTTGCGTATAATTCTGGGGTTTCTGAGTGAAAGGGAAGTGGTGGCTCTTGGCTTCTGTGAGGTTGAAGGGGTGACTAAAATGTTAAGACTGTTTGCACACATTTTGAGAAACATGTGAACTTTTGTTGTCTTGCATGTGCTGCATATGACACGGTTTGCTGAAGGCTGGCATAAAAATAGAAATCCTTGTGTGGCTTCTTGTATAGGTTGTTTGCATGGCCACAGGGATGCATGTTTAGTTCAGGGTGGAGACCCAGTTAGGGCATCAATGTCTGCAAAGATGATGTGGGTACAGTAGCCGCAGACCCACTAGTCCTCTAACTACCAGCATCTGAACTTTACAGGCCGATCTGGGGTGAAATTGCATGCCTGGCCTGACTTGCTTTTGGGGAAAAATCACAGGGAAAAATGGAAAATGAACCGTAGCCACAGGACATTATTTATCATTTGACATGATAAGAACATGGACGACCTGTCAACAGTTTAAATCGAAGCACAGTGTCCATAGTAACAAACACTTTTAATCCTATGCGGTGTATTACTTCAACAAAACAAACAGCAAACAGGCAAGTGTGGTGCGCAGACAGGCTAAAAAAGGCAGTCCGAAAAGCAACTGCAAAACAGTAGCTATGGTTACTGATCAATCCCATACACGCTCTAATAGATCAAAAGAGTAAATGAAAGCCTTTAAGGGAGATAGCTTGGATACTCTGGAAGAAATTTGGACAATGTTGGACAGACTGTACTTTTTCTTCATCTTGATGCCTTAATGGTTACAGATTGCCAGACGTGCCCAAAGGCCCTATAGACCCCCTCAGTCTCTTAGCTCGGTGCAGTCAGCTTGCATATGACACTTTCACTAACCGAAGTCTGAAGTGCTCTGTGTTGTCCACCTTTTTTCTCAGTTTTACGTCGTGTGTCAGCTCACATCTCACTTGCAGCTGCACAAAGCATTAGGCACTACTTTTATCTCCCTCATTACATGTGTTTGCCAGCTCCATATCTACCCATTCACACAAACGCACACACACACGCCGCAGGGCTGCGGTTTCGAGGCAGCTATGACACAATCCAGATTCTCGTAGCTGCCTATAGAGGAGAAATGTGTTTTGCGTGGAGCCATTTCCCTCAGAAGTGCAGAATTTCCCTGCCATCGCAGCTTTGATCCGCGTGGCACTGGGGGCTTGTGTCAACAGTTTTGTGTTTCAGCTGGAGGGCCTAGACCCCCAAAGTGTCAATCAGTGGACAGAGTCAATAGGAACGACAATCAAACACTATGTGGCGCCATCACCTGCTTTACAGCCAAACAGCTCCAATAAAGAGGCCAAACCCAACAAATCCAAACAAATGTGAAGAAATGGAAAAACAAGCACCTAACAATGTCACAGAAATTGAAATGGTGAACTTTGTATAGAAATAGCAGCATATTCTGTGATTAATAATATGACTAAAATCATTTGGCAAGAGAGAAGTGATAAAGTAGCTTACTGATAGATATCTTTCCGTAAAACAGTGCGAGTCAAAGGATTATCAGCTTGAGGTGCCATGCTTAATGAACCCAGCTTCAAAACAAGGGTGTCTTCTTTCTTCAAATGTGGATCGTCTGAAACAAAAAACAAACAAATAAATAAACAAAAAACATAAAATTATGCTGTCAACAACATTTCCTTTTCTCCAACAACAGAACACTGGCAAGCACAAATGTATTTAGACTGAAACATCCTAAAATAAAGCTTTGTTTTCAACGGTTAGTCATAACTACATTCAGACAAAACAACCTCCTCTGCTTTCCAACAATAATTTTATGTTTAGCTCATCCAACCTCATCTATTTATCTTCACAAATGTCTGCATATAATGTGGTGGCAATGCTATGTCTGGTCTGTGATGACCAGGGTGTTGACATCAGCACCAAAAGACTTTCTAAACACAAAGCTTGGACTGTGACATAACCCCAAACCACAAAACAAGGTCTGAACAAACCTGCTGGGTAGTGCTTGTCCTGTGAGCCGGGGCAGAAGACCCGGATCACGCTGGTGTTGATGTAGATGAGCGGCAGGTTGCGTGAGCTGAGTGTGTGGCTTCTCATTGGCTGACCAGCCGACTTCCCACGCTCCCTGTAACGTCTCGGCACTGTAGTCTGAGAAATAAGTAAGTTCAAGCCAACATTATATCTCTCTTTGACACACCTACGACAACTAATACTGTGGTTTTCAAATGGTGCAACTGTGGAACTGAGTTTATGTAGGTTCATGTTTAAACATGCAGGTCAAATTGTGGAGCCTAGTCTTACTGTATATAAAAGATACATTTTCATAATTAATGTACAGTATGTAAATCTTCATATTTCAAGTAAAACTTTATGCAAAAATACTAGAATTTTGGGAGAATCCAAATTATTACCTGAAAAACCCCAGCCACAGTAGCCAGCAGTGGGCAGGACAGCACTATGTCAAAGGGTTGTGCGGTGAGCAGGATCTCTCGCAGATACTGGGGCGCGCTGTCGGCCAGGGGGTCAGCGGACACTCTCTGACCAGCAGTGGCACCGCCGCTCCGGGACGGCCGCTCGGGTCGAGTGGTGAGTTTGTGCCGGACATTTTTGGTGACGGCCTGAGTGTAGGTAATAGACAAGAAGCCGTGCTGCTGATGCGAGCCCTCCAGGACTTTGGCTGCCGTCTAGTTAGTCCACGATAATGAAAAAAAGGAGATGAAAAGGGGGATAGCATAAAATCATTGTCAGCTGCTAAAGACTGGTTTGGTTGTGGTCAGAAATAGGGCTGGGTATCATTCAATTGTTTTCAATACAAGTAGTTTAACAAAACTTGGTTTACGGTACCGGAACCATGACAGTACTTTTTTTGATAACTACTGTAGACAAAATTATTGACAAAATAGAACACTAATGGTAATTTATTCCATAAAAGGGAATTTCTTTTAATGTTTTAACAGTTATTTGAGCCAAAACAACCAAGTAACTTTCCTTAGTGCCTTTCAGGACCCACCGGGCATCAAAACTTGCTCTAAAGGAAAATGTTAGGATGATACTAGTATCTAAAAACATTTTATTGATTCCATACTGGTATCGTTTAATGGTACCCAGCCCTAGTCAGAAAGCAGATCTATAAATTTGCTCTACAAATCTATAAGCCATACTAGTGTTAAGTCTATAAAATGCAATTGATTAAGCATTGCCTTTGTAATTTCAATTGGAGCCATAAATTAGATCAACCTAACTCTACAAAGTTGACCACGGTTTTAATGAAAAACACTGGGAATTCACTCCAATTGAAGACAGCATGATTCATCTACAGCACCTATTAACAGGGGGTAAAAGTTGCCAATACAGGTATAATGAATACTACACAATAATAATTAGTCATTTAAAGCAATTGCATTTTACAAATAGGACAGAAGCAAAAACGCAACACACTTTTGACCCACTGTTGATAGGGGTAAGAAGAAATTACAAGTTGAAGTTGATTAAACAAAGTGTAATTCTTACAGGAGGAAAAAAGCCAGAGAAATGGCTGAACGAGTCTTGCTTGCTGACGGGTCGAACCAGCACAGTGCGTCTGTTCAGCTTGTCAGTGCAAGACAGGACCACTCCCCCGCAGCTGCCCGAGCTCCGAGCACCCTCCTCTGGGCTGGAGGTGAGGAGCAGATAGGGAGGAGATGGACAGGGCAAACAGAAGTGGTCCCAAATGGATGGATTCAGCCGCACAGCAGAAGGGTAAGCAAAAAGAGAAAAGAAAAACCATGAAAGCCATCAATGGTAGTAGTAAAATCAAAGAAGATCAACCTGATTTGGAAAATTGAAAAAGTTCAAATAGCAAGGAATAGTCTTATATCTGTTCTTGAGTATTTGATTCATGATTTTGTAAAAATACTAACAGGTCCCCATGACATGAACCATCTCAGTTTTGTGTATAAGACCATTACCAGACAAACTGATCAGGTGGAACATTTTTAGTCCTCAGCACTTTTGCAGACCAAGAACAAATTAAATGCACATGTGCCAAGTTTCAAACACATCAACTATAGCATTATGAGTCTGTCAGTGGACACAATGTTCAGCCTGATCAGTCTATCATCACAAGAAATCTCCTTCTATGCAGACAATAGATTAGCCCGAAACCTCATTGGCTGATAATTAAACCAACAGACAGGGAGAGAAATGCACACTGTACACCCCCGTCTGTCCAGGCAGAGCGGATACATTGATTGGTTAGGAGTAGAGTGGCAGGCTAAGGCCAATCGCTGCTGGGACCTCACCACAGCTGTCTCCTTGCACTGCAGAATGACTCCTTCATAGTGGCCACAGTGCCAGCCTTGCCCTGGCCTGGGGAGAAACATAAGGGCCAAGGCTCAAACTCAAAACATCTGGAAGCACTCATACCAATGCTTCACGCACTGATAGCATCACGTTAATGGCAACAGTACTTAGAAAAGAGCAGAGATAACTCCACCACAAACTGTACTGATGAAGAGTAAACGTTCAAAAATAAATGGTAAAAATGATTTTGTATTTTAATGTTAAGCTTTTTAGGAATTATGCACAGTCAATAGTCAAGTCAATAGAGCAAACAATTAAAATTTTAGGGTACAAAATATTGAGCTATAAATAAGAGACAGTGTATTTAGTGATTGAAGTGTGGACCTACACTGGTTAAAATATTACTTGTGTGAAAAACAAGTGAGCATATGACTTTAGGGATTATATCTACAAAATGTGACTAATGTGCATAGACCCCACACATCTCTCCATCACTGTGCTCCCTTGCTCTTCTTCCATCCACTCATCTTCCGCTCTCTGCCATTTGTGAAGCAAGCAGCTGGAAAACATCAGCTCCAATTTGAGTGAGCTGCTCCTTGGATCAAGCTCGGGGGATCTGTCACTGGTCATCTTTTGCAGTGTATTTTTCCCTGTATTAAATGCCATCATACCTTCCAAACCATCCTAATAAAGAAGAGTGGTCAGGGAGCAGATTATCTCTTATCTTTAGGGCTGTACCGCACTTACCCATTTCAGATTGCCCTTGAGACTTTTTTTTCTAACTGCAATGTCCCAATCTGATGTTCAATTATATATTTACCTCCATATTCCCCTGCACTTTCTAAGTTTCCATTAATTTTCAAGCCGTGAAAAAGCTTGCGCCAGATGTGACATTTTGTGTGTCAAGCTTGATTTGATCTGAACCACAGCACACAAATAACCTGGCCTGGTGACGACATAGCTCACAATTATCTGTTCAGGATGATTAATACGGACTCCAACCCCTGTGGGCTCTGCTGTATATGTGGATGATACAGATTAGAGTGGGCTCGCAGCCCAGAGGTCCTCCACTGTGTCCTAAACAGCCATGACTACAACCTGGGCTTGGATGATGGAGTACTTCTGCCTGCCAGAATGCTGGCTGGTTCGAAGTGTGCTGAGACCATGTTGTTAAATGCACATTAAACTGAAATAACCTAGAAATGGGAAAATTGATCTATTATCTACTTAAGAAGGCAGAGAGGTCTACTAAAGAGATTAAAGTTGGCTTAGTCTCAGAAGCAATTGGACACACACCTGTGGAGAGCAAACTATGCAGATATAACGCCCTCCGACACCTCCAGGGTCTCACAGCCCCTCACCCCAGCACTGTCCTGGCTGATAGTTGATAGTGCTCCGTGGATGTGCCACATGTGGCCTGACACCATATAAATCAACTGAGTGCTCTCAAACAGGGAGGTCTGAGAAAGGCTTGTTAGAGCTGCATTCAGAGCCAACACTCACCTCAGTCCTTTGTGACCGCTGACATGACCCCACCAAGGTCATGTCAAAATCTGGCAAATCAAAAGCTATATCAATTATTCTATCATTGCTGAGTGCTGATTAAGTGAAGAAACACAATCTGGGCGGAGGGTCCAGGATCTATAGAATTTTCAGGGCTGTTGCCTGAAGTGATTTTACATTATCCTCCCAGAGAAGGGAAACTACCTCCTGATCCCTGGTCTCTTCCCAACAGATCCGAACCTTAGCACGTACGCAATGAACACTTACAGCAATAAATTATAATGACCAGTGTTGGGAAAACTAAAGATATAATAAGATGAAATAGCTAACCGATGAGGACAGTGTGCGTAGCAAAAATCTAGGAACAAAAGCTGAACCTCAGGCTCAAGTTGCCTAAAGCAATACTGGTTTTACAGTTCAACAAGTGGGAAGTTAAGAACACAAACTGGACCATGTACAGGGAGAGATTACTGAGCAGTGGAACATCAGATGGTAGTTAAGTTGCAATGAATGTTTTAACCTTTCTTTGAAAATATTATGACAAATCATGGACTGAACGAGCTTATTAAATCAGACATAAAATAGGAACAGAGTGAGTCAAACTTGTCTGACCATAGAGCGACAATTTAAACAGGGGACAGTGACAAAACAAAACAAAAGAATGAGCTTTTCTATTTTACCTGGCTCTGTAGTGGTCGATGTTAAAGCTACCAACTTTACATTTGATCTTTGTGTAGACGTCTTGGACATCCACTGAGGCACTCAAGTCTTCCAGTTCACCGATGACACAGATTTCTAGCAAAACACACAAGAAAAAAAAATGTTATTGCATTGGTATTCCAAAATGAACAGTTGGCTACAAGACATGCAAACAAGAGCATTATGAACAAGACAGTATGAAAAAAAAAACAAGGAACTTAACCCTACACAAAAGCCAAATAGTTCACATAATTAAGCCATCATTTGACAGCAAACCCCAATGCATGCATCTAATTTATACATATCACACAAAACCACATTTTGCATAAGCACAATATAACACTGCCTAAGAAATCTAAGCTAGGAAAACAGCCACATAGCTTTCATCTGTTCATTTTGAGGATAAATGTCCATGTAGCTACTAAATATGCTCCGCTCAGTCCGGTCCAATAGCCTTAGACATTTTCTCATCAGTACTTAGGCCTGTATCTGCATGCCTCGGTGCACCTCTTATAAAAACAAACCCACCCACTGCAGGGAAAGTGTGTAAACTCCATACAAGCCCTGATTAACTATGTATTGAACGAAGCCTGGTACTTTTCCTCATTGTTTCCACTGAATAGGACCCACAATCAACGGGAAGCTTGGGGAAAAATGGACATCGAGCTTGAGAGACTGAGGTTGTTGTTGTTGTACTGTTGCCTTGAAGTTATTCCGAGAAACAAGAACCAGAAAAAAAAAATCCCAAAGGCCCGTTATTGATATTGAAAGACAAGGGGTGTCTGCTTTATTGTGGATACGGTGTGGAAAGGAAAGTTGTTAGGTACTGACAAATTCATATTTCCCTAACACATCATTTATTTTGACATATTTGTTCAAGTTTCATTATTTTTTAAATATAATTCCATCTTTAGAGCTACTCAGGTTACTGTGTCTGTGAAGGCTTAATTTGGTCCTGGGTTAGACCAGCCATGACCTCCAGCTTTATAAATCATGGTTTAGCCATGGTTCAGCCCTGTTATTTTTAATAGTTTAATCTATTGTAAACTGATTTCTGTGTATTGAAATATGACTTACGTGCATGTAAAACATTAGGCACATTTCGCTAAATGATACAATTCAAAAACCTTTATTTCACTCATGGTTAGTTGGTGCATGTAAAGTAATTTTGTGTCAAAAAAGCTGTTCACGCTTTTCAACTAGAAACTAGCCAGATGTCCCTGCATCTTGAAACAAACATGAGTCCAATTTTGTCAGAGAGTCCTGTATTTCAGTTGGAGTTTTGTTTGCACCTGAACAATTTTCCTGGCAGTTAAGGTCATGTAAACGTTAGCCTATTCATACTTAATATGGGTCATGTGAGTAGGCTAAGATGTTTTCCTACCTTTAGTTCCAAGAGAGGAGGGACTTAGAGGTTAATTCCTCCTTCTGGTTTACTCTTAAGAGACCCACGAACGACGCTGATGACGATCTTTGGACGAAGATCGAAACGTCCTACAGTTCAACTACAGAGTACAGATGAAGACTGAAGAATCTTTGCCTACGAAGGTTCATAAAGATGAGTTTATAACCAAATTAGCAACTAGCACGGTCACTTTTTAGGGTCATAGTCACAGAAATGCAAGAAAAGTTACAAACTTAGCTTGCAAACTCATGAAATTTTCCAAAAAATGATTTAAATTTAAATAGTACAGTATTTTTTCCACAAATGTCTGAGTATACAATATACTAAAGGAGGGCAAACAACAGGTATAGTGTAGGGTATGTAAACTGATGAGCACAACTCTATGTCAATTCCTGTGCCCATTTCCAAAAATGAAGTGAAAAATTAAACAAATCATGTCAAACCAAGAAAAACTAGATTCTCTTTTAAGCAAAATCTTAATTTTAATTGTATTAGCTATGTTTTAGTGAAATGGTTGCCTAATGCGTCATATGCACTTCAAGTTGAGCTTCCAGGGACTCCTCTCCCAGCATAACACAATATCTGAGCACCAACGCATCTCCAAGAGTCATTCCCATCCCTCTACAGAGACACACACATCTCCCTTTTCTCAGCCAGAAAAACACATTACATCATGGCAGATTAGCGGTGGCCATATCCGAGGCTTGCTTATCTTCAGGAATGAAACTTGAATGATATCGGCCCGTTAATAAATTGCACACACACCGCAATCTAATGGGACATCACATGTGCGGATCTGCTTTGATTCCAGGGCATGCCGCGTGATGCGTCGCACAACATAAAAGACGGTGGTAACTTCATCTCGCAACTCAGATGGCACACATTACGCCAAATCCAAAGTAATGCCTATTTAGGATGCTTCTAAGTCAAACCGTCTTGGTGAGGTCTTCAGATATGTTTCCACAGTTAAAGGCCTTAAGCCGGCCGATCTGGCTGGCAGATGCTAAACATTACAGACACCAATTAAAGGTAAATCTAGCCTTTCATCGCCCGAGTAAATCTAAAGGGGACAAGAGGCAGTTCGCTTAGGATTCATCACCCATTTATTTATTTGTCTTTGACCCACCGTCCCCCACTTTCTCCCAGCTGCACCTCCTTTGCGCAGAGCTCCGTGTCTGAATGGAGAGGGGAGAGGTGATCGCATAATTTGGAGCTGAAGCAAGACTAAGAGGAATATGAAAAGCTTCCTGCAACCTTTAACTTGACAGATGGAGCATTAAAAATATGTGAAAAGTCATTCCAAATCTAAAATACCTTTCAAGAAGATCAACATGAGTGACTAGTTTAAGCAGGGAGGATCTACTCCATCATGTAAGCAGAGAGACTAAGCAGCTTTTCCTTCCGTTTTGTGTTCATGTTCACATACAATAAAAAAATAATGAATTGAGATATTAAAAAAGATTAAACTCTTTGATTCTGAACTGTGAAACCTGGTCAGTTATCAGTTATCGCACTGAAAAAGTGTAAAGTCGTGCCCCAAAGCCTGTCTACATTTCTACATAGACTTCATTTTCACACATTTAGCTGCATTTTCTTACTGTGCAGAACATGTTGAACACAAATAGCAAACATTTAGCCAAAATTAGTTAACTGTAAAGAGGAAACACAATCGTTTATTAATTCTCCAGGGTGAACTTTGTCGCATAGTTGCACAATTGTCTTTGGAAAGTAATTATCTCTCGGTCTGTCATTCTTAAACTGTAAAAATAGCTCATGGGGTAAACAAAGAGATGTGAAACAGCCAAAGTTACCGGTTTTCTTGGCAGTTGGGTCACGTGCGAAGAGTTTGACTGTGACTTTTGGTAACATCCACTGCATCCACAGGCTGACCTTCCCACTGGTGCCTCCGATGGTACTGGTCTTCTGCTCCAGTGTGACTGTGTCCGCGAATGGACTGTCATCTCCAGCTACAACGGAGTCGCCCTGAAAAAATGAAAAATATGTCAAACTTTTTTCAAGATTTGCTGTTAAATATCAAAGAACTAATTAAGATTGTCCAAACTGAATTTTTCACATAACGAGTTCACTGCAGGTGAATGTACAGTATATCATTGCAAGACTTCTGTCATTTAACATTTTCATATAATAATGATAATATAATATGTGTAAAAAAATGTTTGTAAAAATGTCCAAAATGTCCTATATTTTCAGTGACAAAATCTAAATCTAAAAGGTTTAAATGTATGATTTTATTTTGTTGATATAATAGTTACAAAAGCTTCTTCAGAGGGGGTTTGGGATAGTTTTAGTTTTTGAATAAACTAGTTAGTAGTGAATAAATCTCTAAACATTCAAATTTCGCCTTGTTTTTTGAGGTTCAAAACTGAATAAATTGGGCTAGGATTTTGAAGAAACCTTCAAAATATATAATATATATATATTAAATACATGATACAATTGTCTGTGTAAATCTATGGAGAAAATTGAAACAAATTGTATGTAGTGCCACCCCTGTAAGTGTAAAAACAAAAATAATCAATGCAGAATCATAATGGGTAATATCTGTGCCACCAGGAATTGAAATTGGGTGCTTCAAATTCAAGTCAGTTTGAAAACTACAATATTCAGTTTCAATTCCTGGTGGCACAGATATAACCCCATACAATCATCATCGCCAGTTCACAACCACTCAGACAAAGAACAAAACATGTATTGGTCTTTTGCACATATGCCTAATTACTCAACAGTGTTGTTGTGTTGTGCATGTAGCCATAACAAAGCCACCGCAGTTTTTCAAGCCTTTCTCTGTGTCGATGACGCCAGTGTCTGGTGAGCAGAGCTGCTCTCAACAATACGCCGCTAATGGGGACCACTGTGCAGAGCTGTCACTCGCGTTAACCCCAGAAACGCAGGCCACTGTCACTCCCGCGGGCTGCTCTCACTGCAGCGCGCCAGGACACACACGAGGAGCGGCCTGGGACAGCGAGGGGAAGTGCGGACCGGAGGCGGGGGCAGCTCAGAGGCAGCCAGGATACAGCAGATGAGGCCTTCGGTGAGCTCCTGACTCATCGCGAGAGGTTTGGCAGAGCACAGTGGAGGACAGCACCAGGGACCGGTTGGATTTTTATCTCTTCCTGGCAAATGCGTTTCCCAAACATATCTGTGCGGCCGGCTTGGAAAGTGACAAGCATTAGAGAAGTTTTGAAGCAGCACATTGCGGAGTTGCTCTTTTTCTTTTGTAGATCAGTTTGTTTGTGGTTGCTCAAGGGGAAAGATATTAGCAACTTTCGAAATTATGCTGGTCTATCACAGCAATGTAAGGAGAAATTTGTGTGGAAGAAATACACTGTGTGGCCAAAAAAAATTTGCCACAAAAACCGATCACACATTGGACGCCTTTAGCTTTGATTACACATATTCGCTGTGGCGTTTCAGTAAGCTTCTGCAATGTCAAAAATATTTGTTTCCCTCCAGTGTGGCAATTATTTTCCAACAAGATCTTGTATTGATGATGGAGAGTGTGACCACTGTGCAAAGCCATCTCTAGCACATCCCAACGATCCTCAGTGGACTCTGAGGTGGCCAACCCATGTGTGAGAATGATGCTTCATCCTTCTTGAACAACTCTGATTCCTGGAATTGTCATGTTGGAATAAGCCTGTGCCATCGGGGAAGAAGAAATCCACTGATGGAAGAATCTGGTCATTCAGGATGTTCACGTAATCAGCTGATCTCATTCTTTGGGCACATAGAACCTAAAACTGACCAACTGCAGCAATCCCAGATCTAGGTGGTGGCTTTTTTGACCAGGCAATGTACTATATACATTTTTTACTCTGTTGTTTTTCCTGTTGTGGTCCACTCCATAGTCATTTAGTCCCCTTGGGGACAAATAAAAGAAAATCTTGAATCTTGAATTATATTTGTTCATGTCTTTAAGTCTATATCAAAGTTCACTCATAGGGAAAATTTCCCAAAGTAACCTTTCTCTTTTGTAAACTTAATAATAAAGAATAAATAAATCAGAAAGTTTGGATTGGGCAAGTACATTTGGAGAACAACTGCATTGCCTCATGAAGCAGAACTCAACAAGGACTAACAGTAGTAAAGACAGACAAATTAAGTAGTTGTAGCAGAGACATAATTCACTGTTATTCAACTATGACGTTACTGGCTCTGCTTTATGGGTATGGGTAACATGAGCGCTGTAATAATGATGGCTTTCAGTCCAAATGAGAGATATTGTAGTGTCAAGTGCCATTTGGGGCCTAATTATTGTTGAGCGAGAGTCAAAACAGGGCCCAGTCTCTGCCTTTGTGAGAGTGTGTGTGTGGTTACAAGTGTTTAGTTTATGGTTCTGGCCAGTCACTTGGATTAGGCTCTATAATGTCATGTGTGGAAACAGGAGCCAGCCGCTGGTGCTGTGGGAAGCTCCGAGCGCCGAGGAGGACTAAGGGATTTCACAGAAGAATCAGATAGTGTCCCAATGTGAACCACTGCTGCCATAATGTAATTACAACAAATTGTCTTCGACCTCCGCACACTTTTCATGTAATCATGTATTTCAACACAATTTATATCGTATGATTCTCATTGAAGGCATTAAACAATGAATGTACACATGGATTTATTATGTGTATTATATGTAGAAAACAAGATTTTAGATTCTTCAAAATGGGCACCCTTTACTCTTGACATTTTCTCAGTGAGTTTCATAGGGTAGTGACCTGAAATGACTTTCAACAGTCTGAAGTGAAAACCATTTGTGGTGACTAAATATTTCAGTGTGCAAAGCAGTAATCAAAGACAAAAAGAGATATTTTGTAGAATCTATTTCAACCTTCAACATACTGTAATTCCATACGTGTTCATTCATAAATGACTGCTTTCAGGCGAGAATCTACAATGCAAACAGTCATGAAACAAAACTTTTGACTCGTGCTGTACATCTGCATAAGTATCGTAGGCCAAGATTCTTCAGTCTTCATCTGTACTCTGTAGTTGAAGTCCAAAGATCATCCTAAGCGAATAAAGACTTAAATGCTCCAGAAGGAGGAGTTAACCTCTTGGTACTAAAGGTTGGAAAACATCTTAGCCTATTCATACTTAATATGGCTCGTTACCTCTGTATTGTCTCACCCTGGACTAAGTTCTATGGTTGTTGACACTTCCCTATGGCCCTGCTCCGCCCAGTTACTAGCTGGGTTAACTCCTCCTTCTGGTTTGCTCTTAAGACACCCACGAGCGTGTTTAAGTCCTTATTCGCTGAGGATGATCTTTGGACTAAGATCGAAATGTCCTACAATTCAACTACAGAGTACAGATGAAGACTGAAGAATCTTGGCCGACGATGAACAACTCCTGTACGACTGAGAACCTACACAGATCTGCATAAGTAACCGTTTTCCTCATATTTAGCAAACTTGATCATCTGTGTAGGTTCTCAGTCCAACTACATACTGTAGTACAGACGAAGACTGAAGAATCTTTGCCTACGACAAACTTGATAATGCACACAATAAATTAAATATCTTAATAACAGCTCGACTTCACTGATAAAATATTAATAGGTCAAACTACATTGAAAATGCTTTGTAGCAACTAAAAGTAAAATAGCATAGTATTATGGAAATACGAATAGACTTACTATAGTAATAAAGGCCCAAAGTTTAAAGTCTGTCCTGATGGCTTCATCTTGAGAGGCAGATGTTACACGGGCTGAGCAGGGCTTTTTTTTGGGACACATTTGCAAGATGCCAGATTGGGCCCCCCGAAAACACCAATCCACACAATTTGAGAGGCAGCTATTTTCCCACACCTTCTAAAGCCAAGATGTAACGTATACAGTTTAATTCCTGGGCCTCCATGCTGTAAACGGCCCGAGGATCTGGGTTTATTTTCTCTGCAGCGTTTGTCTTTGCTCATCAGGAAGACCCAAACACAGGGAGACAACAGCAGGCTGCAGGGTCATACTGTCAGGAGCAAAGGACATGTTAAAGAAGGGGAGAGGAAAGACTGCCAGAGCAGAGGCGTGTGAAAGATGGAGAAATGATTGATAATGTGAAAATGAAGGCAATGAAAGGTAAGTGCCTTATTCAATGCAAGAAATACATGCACTTCAACTGCCATCAGGTAAAAGCTATAGGCAAAACTTGATACCTGCCAACAGCATGCCAAAACAATGAAAAGAACTAAATCGGATTAGACTTCGAATTCACAGTATATTATGTACCATTACAAGGTGACAGTGGAAGTAAAAACAATTTATGTTTGATAATTACAATATACTTCATCACTGATGTAAGCTCGGTTGAGGATTTAAAAACACAAGAAAAACAACAAAAAACGTGTGAAAAATGACGAAAAATTATGAAAAAAGGCCCCAAATAAATTATGAAAAAGTGACAAATTACAAAAAAAATATGTGAAAAATGATGAGAAAACACATGAATAATGATGAAGAAACATGCAAGAAATGACAAAAAAAGGTACAAAAAAATTACAAATAAAGTTTTTAAGTAAATTGGTTGCAATCATCACAGGAGTAGCCCCTGCCTCCCATCTGACACGGTCACCTGATCTCACTCCAGAATCACAAAACAATCAATCCTTAATATACCTTTCTAAAATGATGCCTCACATCTCTCATTACCGAAGGCCTGGGCCCCGAGGAGGCCGTGCGGTGGGTGCGCTGAGGGTGGTGGTGGGGCAGGGATTTGGGGAGTGAGTCCTGCCACTGGTGCCGAGACTTATCAAAACAGCTCCTACATTCTTGCTCAATCACCCGGCCTCCCCGCGGACCAAACACTTCTACCAGTGTTTGTACTTAGGTAAACAGTGACAAGTGGGCTGTCAGGGGCCCCTCTCAGACGTACTGTAGCAGGAGTTCCACAAATGATGCAAGAAAAGCACTCGCCATCACACGGAGGCAAACGCAGGCAGAGATGCGTATCGGGTTATCCAAAACACATGTGTTCCTGAGCAACGGTCCTACTATAGATCCAATTTAGCCTTTGAATAGAGAGGTAACATGGATGAATCTAATCACGATTTAATTATTTATGTTCAAGATAGAAGGAATCACCTTGTATGGTTAGGTAGTTTTGGTTTCATTATAAGTGCAAACTTTTAATAATATCGCATCAGAGCATGTGCTAAAATGCCTTCCTCAATCTTTCTGTCTATTTCAGGCACAATCCACAGTTACACACTGCCATAAACACTGCCCTGTTTATTCATATTCCTGAATACATAATGCAGACACTACTAAAGGACTCAGTGTTATGGAACCCCAGGTAGCAGTAGTGAGTGCTACTGTGTTGACAGGAGGCAGCAGCCCCGGGCCTTTGAGCTTGTCTAAGTACCACCTTGGGGCCAGACGAAAAAGATTGGATAAAAAATGCTGAGCTCAAGCTTTTTCTGTTAGCTTTGCGCACGGCTGCACGGATCGCTGCCTGCCATATATCTTCCACTCTGTTGGATATTTTATCTGAACAAAAATGTAAATACAGGTTATTGTTTTCCACAAATTAAGAAGCAGGTTTATACTCAATCAAGACCAGGCTCACAGGATTCAAACAAAGCTTTTAGTCTATCTGCGTATCTGTTTTGGAAGAAAAAAACACAAGAAAAACACAATGGATGATTAAATTTTTCCAGCTTTGAACACTATTCCCAAATAAAACAGACTCCTTGGACAAAATGCAAACATGTGCTAAAAAATACTCAAGACTAATTTAGTTGGTAGAGCAGGGTAGATGCCTTGATATTATGCTATGGATTGAACAACTTAGCTGGAAAGGATTAACATAAAGTTGTCTTGAAAGAAAACAAAACATGGAATAAGGTAATTGTTAAAAATTATAACTATACTACTACTAATTAAAACAATGCAAGAGGTACAGTATATTCAGGGAATATTTCACCAAGAGGTACCCAGCTACCCACAAGACAAAGTAATGCAAGGCTTACCAAACTAAACTAATCTGACCCGTTGCTGAAACTAATTTATCAAAACAACATTGCAGGAATTAGTACAAAGCAGTAGATGGAGCATTTCCCAAGAAGCTACTACAAACCTGAAAATACATGAACAAATCCTCCAAATGTATTGTCGAAAAGGAGCTTAAGAATGTGCAAAATAAGCATTCAATCTCCATTCAATCTCTATTTCGAATGGTGTATTTCATTAATTTTAGAACATTTACAACAGTTAGTTATTGACTGGATTTCTGAGAGTTTGCAAAATATAGACCCGTCCCACACATATCTCAGATCAGTTTAAAAAAACAAACCTCTGTGGGGGAGCCGAAGTCTGCTGAGGGGCTGCAGGTGCTAGTGTCTGGGGGGACAGTCCCAGTGCTGCTGCGAACAGGGGAGGACGGAGCGCCCCCTACGGGTGGCTCTGGCACAGTGGAGGTTTGGCGGAGGAAGCCATGTTTATGCAGACGGGCCCAAGTGGAGCTCCAGGAGAGAAGCAGCTCATACAACAGCTGGACCTGGAGGAAGACAGAGGGTTATGGCTCGTTTACACTTACCCTACTTTGCCCTGCCTTATTCAGCTCTACTCTACTCGGCTTGATTTTGTTTCCATTACTTTATACAGTCTTTAACCATGGATGCCATGGTGTATCCATGAATATGGCTTTGCTGTGAGCTGTATATGTTTATGTTCATAAAGACAATACCTGCTCCTGTCAAATAAGAAATAAGTACATTTGTATGCACTATCACAATGTCAATGATTGTGCCTCCTATTGTTTTAAGTGCATAGCACAAGAATATACTGTATGAGGATTGTTATAAATGAGATGTGGCAGCAAACACATACACTTAAAAAACTTTATATTATTTTTATAAAGTATTTTTCATGAAATCTGCCTTAAACCAAACCATTAAATTACCAAGAGAGAACACATAAGAAGCATTAATTCTTGAAGACATATTTAAATGCATTTTGCCAATGCCTGACTCAAACTTTGTCATTGTGGAGTTCTCATGTAAACTGACGTCCAAGGGCCATTTGCATGATTTGTTTTGGCAGCTTTATAGTTATGTGACACTAAATCTAGCTTAAGTTAAGAAAGATGAAAGAAAAAAGCTAAGTCAAAATGCAAACTATCCACTTTTTCTTCCTACAAGTGCTCAATAAATGTCAAAAGTTACGGCATGTACCTTAACAACAAAACACCCACAGAGGAAAGTTAGGTTGTGTCATCAATTTAACCAAGAAAGTCATGGTTAGGAAGAACTAACTTTTAAACAATTTATCTTGAAATGAGGTCTAATTTTCAAACAACAGTAACAAGCATAAAAACACAAGTGGAAACCATGAGGGCAAGTCCTGGGAATGCAGCGCCTTTACTCAATATTCTTCGAGAGGCAACATAAAGGAGAAAATGTGCGCTCTTTGACAGTGAGCTAATTTCTGGATTTCAAATGGTTGGATTCGGTTGCCAGAAAAGTGCTCACCCCCACTGCCCCCCGCTGCTGCCAAAAAGAAAGGTGCACAGGCAGAAAACAGCCAACTCTGCTCTAAACACATTTCTGCTCTCCGTTGCTCGCTCGTTCGCAGGCTACGGCTGTTAGCGCACACATTACAGGGAGGCCGTCCATAAATAAGCATAAATCAAACGAAAAGCAGCACAATACATCACAGCTGGGCCATTTCAAACATGTCCAGGAAGAGCTGCTAACGTTGATCCAGCAGCAGCGGTGCCGGGACAGGGCCAACAGCTGTCTGCCATACCCCACTGAACTGTGCTGCCGGCTAGAGACACACAGCCGAGTGCTCCCAAGGCTGGAAGGACAACAAAGCAACTAAATGAAAGTAGAATAAATTTAAAAAAGACTGAGTTCTGTAAAAATATAGTCATCAGTACAAAAAAGTAGATTATTAACATGTTCAATAGAGTTGTGAGATAACTAAAAGTCACATTGAAATAGCATTTTAAATCAATTGGCAAGTTCCCACAGTATGATACCTCTACAGACCTAAATGTTGAGATCAAAGAGGGTTATTTTAGTCTACTCTCCAATGTTAATAATCTTGGGTATGCTAAAAATGTGCAAGTACACTGCAAACTACTAAATAATAGTCAAAGAGATCCCAATAAGCCCTTCAGTTTGCTAAACAAATCTACATTTGCATATGTGTCCGTTGTACAGACTCCACGTTTGGCAAAGGGAGACACAGATCTGATTCATGTTGCAAGGAGCTGCTGTCATGTGTAGATCAGGATGAGCTGAGGCTGCAGTAGTGAGGACTGGAGAGTGAACAGAGGCCTTCACTGTCATTCACGAAAAACACACATGAAAGGCTGAGAGTGCAGATGGCCTGTGTTTGTGTCTTTATCCCACTACAGTCAATAGAGAATCCACACTGCTCTGGTAGCAGCAGTGTACAGGTGGATAAATATACTGTATGGAGCTGTATGGAGATGTGGTCTGTCAAAAAAGTTACATTTAAGCAAAATATACACAATATTAAAACATGCTGTAAAAAAACAACAAATAACTATCATGTGTAAATGATCTTAATATTGTCAAGCCTAAGTAGAACATATGTGTGTCTTTATGTTATGCTTTTGATGTTTTTCGATGTCTTTTTGCCTTATATAGAGCTTTGGAACTGACATCACAGTGCAATGCATTATGGGAATTTTGTCACCATTTTTCAGGACGACAAAACAATGAAAACAGCCCATTTTCAAAATTATTCCCTCGTAGAGATGTGTTCTAACATGGCAGTCAACAACACAACAGGCCCCAACTATCCTGAAGTTGTGTGTCCATCTGGCTTCCCTTAGTTCTACAGTTAGCAGTTTGTTGTTTGGACCGGTAAGATGGCGCCTCAACCACATACACATCAACACAACCTGCTGGCCACGCCCCATTATGTGACATCACATTCCAAAGCTCTATTGTGTTAAATGCTTGTAATACTTGTATGCTAAACTATTGCCTGCGCCAACACCAACATAGGGCACAGTTTTCATTTCATCCAATACCATATGAAACTATATTGCACATAGCATTTACCATTCCAAGGTTTGCCTCGACTCCAAACACTATGATGGATGTTTCCAGCACTTCAGCTCCACCCTTTGATTGCCGTCGACACCAAATCTGTAACTATGTTGGTGGTAAACTTTGTAAAGGAGTCTAGCAGTCCTCTGACATCCCAGTAGACATACCACAAATGGAGTCTCTAATTAAAAGATGTCTAAATAGTGTGAGGTCCATTTTCTCCACTGCAGTCGTCTCTGGCAACACATTAGAAGTCAGATTTTGCACACATGATCGGTACAGGGGGAGGACAACACTGCAGGCTGTACTGTGTTGTTGTTAGAGCTGCTTTGGATGATCCCTCAATGTGCGTTATTAAAGATAAGATAGTTCTTTATTGATCCCACAATGGAGAAATGTACTTTTTAAAAACTATTGTGACTAAAAAAACAATAGTCACAGTTTATCTCTGATAAAATTGTACAATTTCACAATATCACTAACAAATCTTTGAATTTACGTGCATTTGAGACAGATTGTTCTTGCAAACTAATTTAATACAACAAATTCAATAGAGGAAAACAAAAGCATGTGTTATGGTACATGTGTATGGCACTAGATTCATCACAGTACAGAAAAAACTAAAGAATAATTTGAACAGCTAAAAATGCAATTCAGTCCATCTGTATTTGTTATGCAGTCACTAAAACAAAATAACACTGTGCAATAACAATGAGATTCACATTTCCCTGTTCTCCTTCACTCTGATCTGACCAAAACAAACACAGCAACACTCCTGTGTTTACAGATTGATTTTCATGACAATCAAGGCTGCGAGCATGATGAACTACTTTGTAGAGTCAATCTACATTTGAAAAGCGTGTGGACGCAGAATATTGTTATTGCCAAAAGGCTTTTGTTTGTGTTTAATTCAGCAAGGACATATGAATATTTTCCACTACTCAAGTTCTTAGTTTGTCTTCTCTGCACTCAATGTACAGTACATTACAACAGCAGCATCCCCGTCTTGTGTTTTGGAAATGTGTGGGGGCCTAAAACTTTGACTGTTACCAGAGTGCCTAATCCTTTGAATTCCCAAAATGTTTTCAGGGACAAAGCTATTTATAAAGGAGGGCAATGACTGACCTGAGGATTGGAGCACTTGACATGCACAGGCTGTAGGTCCACGTGGAGGCACACCACAAAAGAGTGCCTTCCCTCGGAGCCCTGCAGTTTGTGAGACGTCACAGCGAGTGTGGAGGTACAGCCCATGGGCTCTAGCAGGCTCAGGCTCTGCTGCTGTCCCAGGAGAGTGTACACGCTGAACTGGCTCAGGCTGATGGTCCAAGGGAAAGCATCACCTGTGGGCAAACAATCAAAAGGCTGTATTGAGAAAAGGGAGAAATTACTGTAGGAGAGAAAGGAAAATGAGAAACAAGCAGAATATTAAAAGGTGCTGTGATGGGTTGAAAATGCTGGGAAACGGGTATTCACTTAGTAAGCGCCAGATACATGAAAAATAGGAATGCACTGATCCGATACTAGTACCAGATATCGAAGCCGATCTCGGGAAAAATACTATTGAGTATCGATTTGAAATATCTGACACTGAACTGATACTTCGAAGTTCTTCTGTATGTCATTTGAAAGCTGTAGAATTCAGGCCTTGAGTTAGTTTATACTACGGAAATCTACCTTTGATCAAAACATAAAACTGATCATTTACGTAGTGCTGATGTAGTTCTAACACATGATGCCACACACTGGAAGCCATCACGCTGGTGTCTTTATGAAGAGAGAAGGAACTTGTTCCGAATGATGCACAAGGCCCTCAAGCACACATTTCCTTGCACTGTGGGCAGACAGCTATGATGCAGTACATTAGAGTGAGAGATGAAGATGTGTTCAAAGCGCAGGAATGAATTACTAAAAGCACGGGCTGTTAATTTTAACGGCAACATTGACAAGGCCACTGATGTAACTGTTTTTGCTGTCATTTTTCTTTCTCCCCCATTTTAGAAATCTTGTATGCCCAGTTCTGATGTCATTCACGAAAAAAAGCAGGGTGCCCCCTCTTTTTCTTCTAAAAGAGAAAACAGTGCTTGAATGTCTTATGTAGCTAATGTCAACCCGCCCAGGTGTGCACACCACATGTGCAAGATGTATATCTCTCAAAGTCACTCCACTTAAGTTTGTTTGTCTTTTGTCATGGTAAATGAGTGGTAGTGGGTCAAAGGTTTGCTCAGTGTTGAAAAGTCCATAATGATGATGAATTCATATAATGCCTATTACTATTTCTAAAACATTCACATTCTTCAGGTATTAATGCACTTAATATGTTTACAATACCACACACCAATTTTAGCTATTTTAACAACTGTGTCCTGAAAGCTATTGGGTTGAGATTTGCTAGGCATTTAACAATTATTTACTTTTCAATGTAGGTGAAGGCTTTACTTAATACATAACAAGTAATAGCAAGTAACCATAAACCAAAAAAAGTCTACTTCAAGTCTTTTTTCCAAAGTAAGTATGGTGTTGACCCAAAGTTAAAACGGGATTGCAAATTATCAGTGTTCCTTTTCATCATCTGTAGGTCTTAATAATAAATGCAATGATAAATGTAATAAATTATTTAATTAATTGATAAATTAATAAATAATATGTTGAACAGTGTGCGTACCTTCTTCTAATATGGGTCTGGAGACCACAAAGGGCAGCTCCTGCAGTGGTTCCATTGACTTGTGCCCTGTGCTGAGGACTGCGATGTGGGGCAGACAGACCACCAGAGTCCCAGGCATGGAGGCCTGGTTATGGTACCAGCTGCGGACTGTCCCAGGGATGTCTCCACAGATGATGGTGCTTGGGGAGGGCAGGCTGTCATTGGGCAGAAACACACAGCAGGCCTGAAGCTCCAACTGTGAATAAGAAAAAAGTTTGGCTTACTAACATTTTTTGAAGGAGTTGATTCTGGAGACAATGTAAGTTCCCTTTCCAAAGGGCCTGTCCCAAAGAATATGTCCTGAGAGAGATACACGATCATTCTCACAGACACATTTTGCATTCTACTAAGCAGCTGATAGACACAAAATGAATTTGCAGAAATCAGATGCATACTTCTGTGGTTTCCAGGGGATTACATTTGCGGTGAGTGAATTGTGGGAGTGGACTATCACAACAACCGTTTGATGAAATCTGATATAAATAATGACACAGTCTGGAGAATTTGCTCTAATAACAATGCAGATCTCTCATTGCACCCTGTGAGTAAATGTGAAAAAGTTAAAGTGATAAATGTCATAAGTATAAGAGAATAATTATGTTAGGTAGGTTTAGGTTTATTAAACATTGACATAGCAGGAAAGAACTAAATGTTAGGTGTACATTTAAAGTATAGACTGGTTGACAAGAGACGACAAGAGTCCAATGAAAGAAACCGAGAGCACACCCCTGAGGTGAGCTGTATAAAAGTGAATCTGTTACCACTTTTGATCAATGTATTTTCACATGTAAAGGTTATTTCATTTATCTATTAAGAAATGAAAAAATGATATAAACCAAAAATGTGTCCGGTTAAAATGATTTGTGAAACGTCACAGATCGACCTCTCAAACGGACCATTGCAGCAATGTTTCCATTACACCTTTGTAATTATCTTCACTTATTTCTTTAATAACATTTTGGAAATTGTGACTTTTCGTTGGTTGTTTTGAAAAGCGTTGTGAGTGCTTGCCTCAGATAAAAAAAACTGGCCCCTTACCATGCAATTGCTGTGGTGGGCAATTACAGTGAAACATGCTAATGACCGTAATGGTGTTTGCTTATGACATGATAATGCTTCTGCGGTCATTTACCTTAGCAACACTAACTACAAATGTTGCAACATGCATAGTAGCTGTGACTGGCAACATTAGGACAAAATTGTAATAATCAGAAAACATTTCACAAATGACAGGTCTAATTATCTCACTGGCAAACACTGAACACATGTGTTTAATGTTTGCAATGCGGCACAAAAGCAACACAAGTGTAAAAGGCTATGTGCGTGTAATGGAAAACTAAATCACACGCTCAAAGGAAAACTGATTTTAGTTTGGGTTCTAATACTCCCTTATGGTGACGGCCAACACAAGCCAGTAGTTTGTTATGTTTGTAATGATGCAAATCTGATCATGAATTACAGCGCCCCTGAAACTGTGCATTACCCTATTTTCTGGACTAGAAGTCGCACCAGCCAAAAAATGCATAATGAGGAAGAAGAAAACATATACAGCAGGTCGCACTGGACTATAGGTCACATTTTTTGGGGGGAAATTTATTTTACAAAATCCGGGACCAAGAACAGACATTTCATCTTGAAAGAAAAATATAGTAGAGAACAACAAGGAATAGAGAACAACCGGCTGAATTGGTCTATGGCAGGGATCTCCAACCAGTAGCTCGGGGGCTACTGGTAGCTCGTCAGCCCTTTCCAACTAGCTCTCCAAAGGCTTTCTACATTTGTACATGCCCTTGAGGAGTCAAATTTTAGATGCATTTTTTTTGTTCTGATCAAAACATCTCCAATATGAATGTGAATTTGACCGTGAATATACAAATAGTATAAGGCAGAAACTAGTAATTTTCTTTTATTATGTTGAATTATCATCTTTGCAGTCCTATAGGCCTATTATGTGTTTCCTTGAAGCATAAGTAGCTCACTGCCATTTCTGTTTCGCAAAAGTAGCTCATGGGGTAAGACATTGATGGTTATTCAGCTACACAAATATAAAAAAAAACTAACTGAAAAGGTGTCTGGTATGTTAACGTAACATATTAATTAATATACAAGTTGCAGGACCAGCCAATCTATGAGAAGTGTGACTTATAGTCCTGAAAATATGGTATGTTTACAATACTCCCTGCCTTCTTCACAGACATTACAAACTTAATGTAGGTAGTTGATAATCAGTTATCAAAAAACATTCTGTAAATAAACAGTGTATATGCAGTCTATAGGATTGAACAAAGTGAAAAAAAGAATCAACAAGGCCAACTTTACTATGCAAATGTCCATGTCTAATGAGAAGACGCACTGCATTGGAAACAGTGCATTATTTGAGGTGAAGCAAACCTCTGGCACTGGTCACTTATAAACGTTTACACAGTGTTTGGGCCAAAGCTGCTCGGTCGTGCGGTTATGTCAGGAGTTGTCACACTGTAAACCATGGGTCAGATCTTCCACCTTGCTCTTTTGGCTGCGGCGAACAGCAGGTGTCTGTGGTCACCATGCTCTCACACACAAAAACACCATGAAGAAAGGAGAACGAACACTGGCACTAAACTGTAATGACAGGTCCAAACTGAGAAACAGCCTGAGGTCAGAAAATCCCAAAACATCATTGGTTTGACTTTAGCCAAAGCCACTGACAGCATGTCTTCCCCACGACCAGGTCTTTATCCCATCATTACTGTACCCCCTGCTCCCGAGTCCACTGGTCCACATGCCAGCCGTTAAAATACACATTGGCTTACAATATAAAGTGTACCTAACTCACTTGAATTATGAGTAGAGAGACTATTAATTTGTTTAATTTACTTTGTCAGATGGCAGAATATTCAGGTTCACGTCTCATTTTGTGACCACGCACTAATCCAGGGCGGGGAGCTATGGGAGAAGGTGGTGACCTCAGCAAAGCAAAGGCAAAAATACTTAACCAAAACAAAAAGGGAAAAAGTGCACGGGGCAGCATGTAGGGAGTTGGAGCGAGCGTGTGTTTTATGTCACAAGTTGAGGTGTAAAAGTTCAGTTGAGGTTGAGCAGGGTCATGTTTGCTATTCCACTGAATTGTGTTTAACAGCTCTCTAACAGGCCAATAAACATCGCACTAGACGTAGGCTGAGTGTGACAGTGTCCCGGCTAAACCATGAGCTCGGGACAGTAATAGAAAGTAAGGGTAGACCTCATATCCTAAAACGGGACAGGAAAGTGCCAGGTATATGCCAGGACAGTCTAAAATAGTTTGTTCCGTCACACGCTGGAGCTACATTTGAGGCATGTTACTGTAGTCACAATTCACTCACATGGCTCTCCAAACTACAGCTGCCAGTAATAAGATAGTGGAAATGGATTTTCTGTTGGGGGAGACCCATGGAAAGCCGGCTTTTCCAAGTGCACCAGGAGGAAAAATATGACACAAATTTAAAATAGATCTGGGCACGGTAATATCTGAAAGCCGGTGGGATAATTGCAGTGTGGAATATATGTTACGCAAGTGGTCTTTCTGTGGGGTATATGGTAATGTGGAATAAAACAGCAACAAAAAGATGGATGGGCTCTCGAGTGTCTGCTGTAGGCCTGTGAATGTCTTTCCTCGTGTTCAAATGGGATCAGGGTCTATCAACTCGCATCAGAAATTAGGATCAAAATTAGGGTCAAAAATGCTTTATTATGTCATTTTATTCTATTTTCATATCAAAACTCTACAATATCACAACAAAATAACCACTCTCCAGTATAATATAGGACCACCATCTATGACTTATCCTACAAATGGGCAATTCATGTGGATCCAAGGACCAAGTACCACCAGTCCGAGATTAAGATCACATCAGGACAAAACCAAGTGGAGCCAAGAGTCTAGTGCAGGGGTGCCCAAAGTGTGCAGACAACATTTTTGGTGGCCCACAAGCTTCTTGTTGAATTGGCACACATCGCCAGAGATGACATATTTTTCTGCAAGTTTAACAATTCTACACAATTAAAGCATCAACTACAGAGTACAGATGAAGCCTGAAGAATCTCTACCTACGATGGACAAATCCTGTACAACTGAGAGCTTACACAGACGGAAAGCCTAAAAAACTAACTAGCTTGCATTAAGGTTCCAGACTAAATACAGGTGTAGGGAATGGTTTGTACCTCTCATAAATGAACCCAGTTAAATGTTTGACTGTATTGGCCACCGACCTGTGGCCCTCCATGCCATATACACTTCAATATGCGGCCCTCAATGGAAAAAAGTTTGGACACCCCTGGTCTAGTGGTTAAGACTGCAAGCACGTGGCAGAACAAAGTGTGGGCTTGAGTTGTATTTGTTGCGGGCAATTTACTAAATGTGTCTTCCTGGCTCTTCACACCCTAGCATCCTGAACTGTCCAGGTCCAAGGAAAGATCTAAATTGGACTAAATTATGAGGGCAAACCAGAAAAAGACTTAAAAAATGTATTACAAATACAAAAATGAAAATTGAGAGTCTTTAAAGAATCCAAATTATCACCAATTGTACAACTACCACGGTTTGAGAACCGTCACAGACAAAGGTGCATATTTTGTACTTTTTTGTCTTCTTTCTTTCATTCTTTTGTGTAATAAATATTTAAAAAGAAGCATGTGCCTAACCCCCGTCACGTACAGCCTTTAAGGGCCACTTAATTCAGCAAAAACTCCTTTAGTGTAACCAGGAGCAGACAGCACGTTCTATTAATAAACTTCAAAACCTGTGAAAACACTGCTCAATTTTGACCAGGAAATCTCCATAAGAAAAAGACTGAAACCAATCAAGTCCTTATGAGGTCGCGCGTGCCGGCTTATACTGCGAAAACACGCTCCGGTGACTGGCTTTAAAGTCGCACCTCCGTGTCATACAGTACAAACCTGAACATACACTCGGCGCGGATCACGTTTCCCCTCCAACTGTTGTCATCAGGCACAAGGCAGAAACTAAATAAACAAATTTAATAAAATAAATCTCTGGGCTTGAGCCAAAGCACCTGAGTTAACATCTCCTTTTTTCTTCTTCTTCTCTGTACAGCGAGAGCCCCCCCACAAATTTTAATATCCTCCTGTGCGTACCACTTCCTCTGAAGGATGGCACCTGCAATAGCACTGACCTCTGTCCCGGCACACACAGAGGACCGGCTGGAGCTCAAACAGGGAGATTATTTGTTCACTGTATTACTGCTGTGATGGGTCATGGCAGTACAAGCTCCTCTCAGTCCAACTTCTATCATTTAGTCTCTGTCACAGAACAACGCACACTGAAGACTTTGGTTCTCTGTCACTAAACTTGCTTTAAAAATCCAACATTTTAAGTATGGACTCTCATGCAATGTTACTGAAGACCTTAATAGTCCAAAGACGTCAAACAGTTTTTTTCTTTCTCTCTTTTTTATTATCACTAGAGCAGGGGTCTCCAACATTTTTTACGCCGTGAGCTACTTTTGCGCAACAATAATGGCAGCGAGCTACTTATGCTTCGAACAAACACATGTAACTATGTGACTTACGTGGAATCAACCTGTAACCAAGATGTTATTTCAACACTATTTCACAAAATGACTCGAGTTTACTCTTTATTCCTTACCTAAATGTTTGGAGACTGTGTTCAATGTTTTTATTTAAACAGTATGCATCTAAAATTTGACTTATCATGCATGTAGAAATCCTTTGGCGAGCAACTTGGAAAAGGGCTGGCGAACTACCGGTAGCTCCCGAGCAACTGGTTGGAGATCCCTGCACTAGATAATAATATCTTTCTTATTATCACTGTAGCTTTCTAATAAACATGATGAAACTAATGAATTAATGCATAACTCATGGTGAATTCATCAGGATCTCATGCATGAATTCATCATGAATTAACATGAGATCACTATTTTTCGTGATTAAATATTATTAACTGTGCTAATTACTGAGTTTTTAGAGGCCTACTTTTATGAGGCCTACTGAACTCGAAGTTATGCATGAAGTCACGATGAATTAATGAGTTCATGATGAATTTATCATGAAATATCTATTAATTACTATAATGTGCCCTTATTATAAAGCATTACCCCAGGAGATATGGCCAGAAGAAGAACAACAACAACAATTTGATAACCTTTTTGTGTAACTTGTATTTTTATTCTATTGGCTTGTTTTTTTATGGCTGTTTTATTGTTTGTTCAGCATTTTGAGAAGCTTCGGTGGTTTGGGGCATGGCAAGTTTACTAGTTAAGCATAATTAATACATAAAGTAATTCAAAGGGCTGTAAAGGACAGTAATGTATCTGAGCAATCGCTGGTTTCTGATTTTCACTTATTTTCATCAAACACCTGATACATCCAGGTGTGTAGCTCTTATTATTATTATTATTATTATTTTTTCAAATCACAGATCTGTTACAGCACGGGGGACAGAGTGATCTGTTTATGAACATGTTTTTTACCTACCATAGAACTATTATAATTTTTTAAGACATTCACGATGCCTAACAAAGCCCCAGACTTGACATAGCGATCGCTCGTACCAAAAGTATGTCACACAAAATTACAAAGAAATACTTAATGTTAAGGTTAGCATTAAGATGCTAGGCCATAATATAAGTACATTACACTGGGTCCGTCACAGCACAGACTAACAAAGACAGAGTTACTTTTAAATTATTATGCCTTAGGAATAAGAATGGTTTTCATAAGCATTGTGTGGCACATATTTGGAGAAAGAGCAAAGAAAAGAAAAGTATACATTTGAACAAAAAAAGAAAAAGAATCCCCACTCATGCACTTTACTCATTGAAGTCTTTCACTGTTCCATCCATAAAGAAAATTCAGTTATCCGGCTGGCTTACTCAGAGATGACAGTCGCAGATTGGAGAACAAAGGGTCTTGAGAGTGTATAGGGACCATGCCATTATATACCACTGTATTGTTAAAATGCATGCATGCACAAACTGCAAAAGACTGTTCAAAAAAGCAAGTGTCAGGTTATTTAGAAGGTGACCATGGCTTATACCGGGACTTCAGGCTTGATCCCTTCCTTTTTTGGCTTTCAGATGAACATGGATCCTCTTACATTTTGATGTACAGTCACTCAAGCCCTAATTGAATCGGGATTTTGGATCAAAAAGCCCTTCTCTGCTGCCACGAGTAAATAAATACTATTCAAAGAGAGACAGAAGAACAAAAAGGACCTAAAACATGTCCATTTGGAGGATACCCTGATTAAATGCGAGATGCCTCCAGACATTTCTTTTCATTTGTTTAATTCTCCTTCCTCATCCCAACTTGGCGTCGCATCATAGGCCTCCTAAATAAGGGATTGTTTCATTTTGTGGTGGGCCCTGCAAAGTTTTATTTCTGATTGTTTTCCCGCTTCATCAGATAGCGTTCACGATCCAGCCACATGTGCAGACGCTGTTTCAAATCTTGCAGTCCAAATACCCCCCTCCATAAAAAAAAAAGTCCCAAACGTCCTCCTCCCTTTCGCCCGAGCAGTGGAGGGACCATCGCCGCAGTGTTTCCCCTTGATTTCTTATGGATGGTTTATCTGGTTCCAACAGAGCAGGTCTTAATAGAGAGGAAGCAGAGGGCCAAACAGGCTTAAGGTTTTAAAAGCTGGCGCATGTGGAAATGGCCTATATAACCGCAGGAGGCTCTTAGGGTCCGCCGGAGCACGCCAGTAAATGACACACGAATGATTTAGACGCAGGACAGACGTGTACAAGAGCTCCTCCAAACGTATGTTACTTAAATGTTGCTAAATTTCCAACAAGAGAAAGTCATTTTGATGTGAAAAATGCAAGATAACAGGACAACGGCATGCAC
Source organism: Lesueurigobius sanzi (assembly GCA_900303255.1). NCBI lineage: Eukaryota > Metazoa > Chordata > Actinopteri > Gobiiformes > Gobiidae > Lesueurigobius > Lesueurigobius sanzi. The sequence goes on along the minus strand of OMNZ01000203.1, from coordinate 8,738 downwards.
TAATCTTTGCAATTATAGCATGGCAAACTGCCATGTGGTTGCTATGTTATGACATCACACGCATAACCTCTTATAGAAAAGGCTTGCCTGAAAAAAGAACAGTCATACCACTAGTCACATCAGCAGTAGCAGTGGTAGACTTCTGTGTAATGGCCGTTGGCTCCAATGAAGTTCCCTGACAATAAATTATTATCACTTTGGCTCAACAGATTTCCACAGATTCCCAGGGCCACAGCAAGTTTATATGGGTCACATCACAGTTTATTGGTGCTCTCGTCTTCTACTGTCTGGAAATAAACTCACAAGATAAAATCATGCTAGCAGTCATGTTCAGGTTTTTGATTGCTTTCTCTACCACACGATCTTTTCAGCCACACTTCAAAACGCACACAGGAAATCACCCAGAGATAGAGGAGAGGAAATTAGAAACACCCTCACAGCATCCTTAGTGAAAACATTTGCAACTCTGGAGGAGAGAGGACTCCATGGAGGGATCGGCAGCGTACGGAAAACACATCCTTTTGTTTTGAAAAACCTGATACCTCTCCAAATGTAATCTTCCTGTGCCTGCACCAGACGGGACACTGTGTTTCCTCAGTGGCCGCTCAGATGAACAGAAGGTCCATACAACATACCCCCCCCTTCCCCTTTTATTGGACAACCCACCCACAGTTAAGGCCTTGAGCATAGTTTCTCAGCTATGTGGAAGAGTCATTTGGATTTGTGGCTATTGTAGAGTAAATAGTGTCTGGATCTCAATTCAGATGATTAATTTGTGTATGAGGATGAGACAAGGCAGATGCGCTTTCAAAAATGCATTTCCTCTTTGGTGTATTTAAAAAAAAAGGCATCCAAGCATATTACCTCCTGACAACACATCAGGGTAGATCTCACCCATATGTCACCGCAACAGTAAGCAATGAACTGGCACAGCACACACAGGCAGCGAGCCATCCCTGTGGCCCGCATTCCTCAGCACTAACACTGCTTACAGAAGCTGACAAGCGCTGGAGGTCTCCCTCGCCGAGGTGGAAATCTGCAAAAATAAACGCTTTAGGTGACATGAAGGCTTTGTTTGTTTCTGCTGGCCCGGCTGTTTGTGTTAGTGCGGTGGGTTAATTGCGACTTTGATCGCTGCGTTTATTGATCCAGCAGTGGCCTTAGGAGTGCGTCTGGCCTGGCCGGGCCCGCCACACCAGCTCCCGCCCTCAATCTCAAACAATTAGTTCCCCGCCACCCTACGAGAGGTGATCTATGAACAGATGCTTAATTTGACAAGAACAATATCTAAAAAGAAATGTCAACCAAATGACCACAACAAAATCAAGATCATGATCAATGCCAATCGTCCTACATGCAGCACATTCAGTATTTCAGCCAAACATGTCTCCTGAATCCACAGCAGAGAAACATTTGCACTTTCCACACGGTGAAATGTTTACTGTAAAACGGAGAACAAAGGTTACTGTAATAATGTTATCACTCTGAAGTTGAAGGCCAAGATCGGATTATTATTAACTGCAGATGAGGAGAGTTTTTATCAGCCTACACTGGCACATTTTCTCTGTCAACTGATTTATAGAGTCAGAGGCTAAACATATACCTTAGATGACCTGCTATAGCTATGACAGTTCTTTGTCCAAACAAAAATGGCGGATGCACACACTCAACACAATTTTTGGGCCCACTTCAGCTCATTACACAAATCCATATTTTCTGAACACATTGTTTTATCCATGACACTATAAAACCCATCTTGAAATCAAAGCTCTGATGAATCTAGAGCAGCAGAAACGTAGGCCTGGTCTATGGTGTCTTTAGGTTAAAGACAAAAGGGTAAGCACTTTTCCAGTTGGGTCCAGACAGAGGTCAAGTATGTGTGAGTGTCTCTGATGGCTATGAGGTCATCTGTGCGCCGACATAGGAGCTGCTGATGGACTTTGGACACGCAGGAGTTACATGCGAGCACATACCCTATACTTTTCGATAGAAACAAGTGCCAGATTTCTTAATAAAACATATTATTACAACTTATCTTTTGTTTTTATCTACAGGGTTTTTTTCTATTGTGTTATTAACTTCAACTTGCATGTCTTGTCTTAAAGTCGAAAGAGTCATTTCATGTGTATAATACTGCAAATTAAGTGACAAATCAATAAATAACACATCCCACTTGCCACTCATTTTGCTGCTGGTGCCGTGGTATTGCCATGTTATGACATCACACGCATAACCTCTATACAGCACATTTCAGACTTTTGTTACTAATAAAGAGGAAATGTCAAGTTGTTGCTCCAAGTAAGATGAATGTACAAATGTATTCCATTTCCTTTAGACTTATTCTAACCTTTACCATAACCACAGTATACATAACACTAGCCTTAACCTCAAAACAGTCTGTACCTTTCATGTAACAATTTGTATTACAGGAACCACAGTGAACTTGTGAAGAAAACAAATCTCCCACAAGTGACTCCACCAACAGATTTATTCCTCCACAAAGTGAGATGGACATGGCCACACTCTAATAGTCTATCCTAATAGCAGTAAATGTAACCAGAAAGGATAAATACTGTATGTCAAGAACAACATGTGTGACTACCTAAAATACCGGAGTTTCGTTCCCAAAACTTACTTTAGCCTCAAGCTGAAGCTAAGGTCTTCAGGTGAAAGATTATAATCAAAGGTTATTCTACAAAACTTGATATCTTAAATGATGAGGTTGTCATTAATCAATTAGAACTAATGTAGTAAACACAGGCAATTATACACGTGCTTAAATTATTACTAGAGTCAGCAAGATGACACGTTGCATTGTACTTTTGTGCCTATTGATGGTAATGTTATCCACATAACTTAGAAATAAAGACAAAATGCACAAAATATATGTGTGAATGTTGCACTCTGGGAGAACAAGGTGCTGAACGGAGGTGATAGTACTGAGGCAGTGGGCTGATGAAGTAAAGCACCGCATAAAGCTCCTCTTTATTAAAACCATCTGGTTGATTTTGCACAGACCATCCTCAATGTTGTACCTTCTGCCCT